>NW_020769353.1:7437486-7472293 GCF_900518735.1 Pseudonaja textilis
GAAAGAAAGAAAGAAAGAAAGAAAGAAAGAAAGAAAGAAAGAAAGAACAAAAGAAAAGCATTTGCTGGGGTACAAATTTAATACAACTTACTAAGTAAATAGATCCATGTTCTTCCACTGGTAAAGATCAGTGGGAGATTATTTATTGCCCCAAACATTATAAACCTGATGATCTCTAGATGTCTTGGCTTGAAACCTTCTCAAATAGCATGGCCAAAAGGCATCAGAGAAAGGAAACTATTTTAGATTGCAAATGAAAGCTAGTTCTCTATGCCCTATTGAAGATCTTAAAGCAAATCAGATATGATTCCTGCAGTTCATAACTGTGAGGATTTAAAAAAACAAATCAGTTGTCAATTTTGGGAACTTACTTTTTTATCACTTTTAGAAATTGCCTATTTAACTAGCTTAAGGGTATTAAAGATCTATCAGAATGATAAGTTTGAAAAACCTGGTGAGTTTATCTTGATTCTTGAACAAAAGAAAAGACAACCATAAATTTAAGAATTTAAAGAATTAGAACTAAATGGCAAAAGGCTTAATAAGACTTTATCCAAAATAGTTATAAATGAATTAAGAGTTTGGACAATTTTGGAATATTGAGACACACTGTAGAATTATGGAAATTATACAAACAGCTTTTGTGGGAACCAAATTGTTTTGCCTGTCTTGAATCATAACAGAAATTTAAAATGTTATAATTTCAGAATTGGACTCTAGAGGGGACTAAAGATTCTAGGCAGGAAAGGGAAAAAAAAGCGAAAATGACTAGATCATGACTTTTATTTAGCAAAAGAGGTTTGAAGTAAGAAAAAAAATTGATGGCATCATCTGATGGCATGATCTGAATGAATTAAATATTTTATTGTTAAACTAAAAGGAAGGAATATAAAGCTTCCTTTTAAAATAAGACAGGTTTTTTTTTATAAAGCTTTGGTAAATTTATGTGGACTTTTTGCTGACATCCGGTCTGTGGAATTGATGATTTATGGATTTGCATATATATAAGGGATGGGTTATGACAAGAATAGATATTTGTTTGCAACCTTATAGGATGTGAAGAGCTATTAAGTTTAGTTATTCTTCTTACGATGAAGGTTGATGTCATTTCTTCATATATTTCTTTTCTTTTTCAGTTTTTATTCTCTCTCCCTCTCTTTGAATTTATTTTGTACTTGCTTTTACAATTGCTTTTAATCAAAATCTTCAATAAAATGTTTATTCAAGATTCTCCTTTTCTTCTCACTATATCTTATTGACAGGGTAATTTCTATCTTCATAATATTATCCATTGAATGAGATAATACAGGAAGCTCCTAAATACATAATCCTCTTTGTTATGTTTTATAAAATAGACCTCCTGTTTGAATGGATAGTGTTGATTCACTGACAATTTCAAACAATTCAAGAGAAGTACATCCTCCTCGAGGACATTCTAGGACATCTGTATCCATGCTTTCTGTACTTGTTATTTATATATGAATTTGTCTGTTATTAATGTATTGTACATGCATATGAATGAATGAAGCTTCTATTACTTGAAATAGAAGTTCTGCTTCCAAAGTCAATAACAAATGCAAACATCAAAACCAGACTGAACCTGTATTGGCAGTAAGGGGTTCAGTCCTCTACACTTTATGAGGTCCCGACTGATATTTCCTTATGTTTACAATTCAGTTTTCTGAATAGAATGGTGGGTGAGAAATTAATTTTTTCTCCTATGAGCTAATTGTGGAAAATATTAAGAGGCCAAATACTTCATGAGATGTTCCATGGGCTGTTCCATAAAGAGAATTGTCTTGAAATTTACTTAATTGACTGTGACATTTGTCTTATGGTGCTTGGTGATGATAATTACGATCATCTGCAGACTGGCATCCATCATAATGGATGGTGATGTAAAGAATAGTGCCAACATGAGATATTTTGCTTTTTTTATTTCATTTTAAGAAAAAAAATTTCAGGGGTGGAACACTTCTTTTCTTTCTTTAGCATTTTGCAGATTCTCTATTTTTTTCTGTTCAGTTCTAAGGAAAGACATTGTTGGACGTAACATTGGAGACTCCATTGTTGGAGGTTACTAGTTACCTTCCTAAGGTAGGTAACATTATTACCTGAAAAATCTTAAAGTAACAGTCCTTCTAATTTCTCTGCTCACAGGTTGGGCAGTTTTGGAAGGCAACTTATCTAAAATATTTCAGATAAATAAATATGTGAACTTCAGAGGTAGGTTTCTGCCAAGCAAAGTCACAAAATTTGTAGTAGGAAAGTCATGACTCTCCTCATTCTCAAAACTTCTCTTGAAAGTTCCTTGCTACCAGTGGTAGTATTCAATTTTTTTACTAGCGGTTCTGTGGGCGTGGTGTGGCTTGATGGGTGTGACATAGCTTGGTGGGCATAGTTTGGTGGGCATGGCAGGAGAAGGATACTGTAAAATCCCCATTTCCACCCCATTCCAGGGGAAGGAAATACTGTATTTTCCAGACTATAAGCCGCTACTTTTTTCCCATGCCTTGAACCCTGCGGTTTGTACAAAAATGTGGCTTATCTATAGATTTTTCTTCACTAACCACCATCAGGGGGCACAAAAAACGTGACAGACGCAAGAGGTCAATGCAAAGAAGAAGACGCTACTGGTAGTTTTTGGCACGCTCGACGCAAGCAGCACAACACGCACGAACGCAAAATATTTTTCATACCCTCATCATGCAAAGTACACAAAGAAAAGCATATGATGCAGCTTTTAAGCTGAAAGCAATTGATCTGTCTATCCAGGAAGAAAATAGAGCTGCTGCGCGTAAGCTTGGCCTTAATGAATCAATGGTGAGACGTTGGAGACGTCTGGCTGCATGCGAAGAGCATTCTTCTCTTTCTGTGTAAATATCTCATTTCACAACATATATATCTGCGGCTTATAGTCTGGTGCGGCTAATATATGTAAAAATATTTTTTCTTTTAAAATTTAGTGGGTGTGGCTTATATTCCGATGCGCTCTATAGTCTGGAAAATATGGTACTGCAAAATCTCCATTTCCACCATACTCCAGGGGAAGGATACTGTAAAATCCCCATTCCTTTTCCTAACCTGCTTTCCAGCTCCGTTCTCCTGTGCAGGGCAATAAAAGAAGACCCAGCCAATAGCTGGGGCTCAGGAGGCAGAGAGTAGATGGGGGAAGGGCCAACCAGAAATGGTATTTACCTGTTCTCTGAACTGCTCAAAGTTTCTGCTACTGGCTCTCCAGAACCTGTCAGAACTGGCTGAATACCTCCTCTGCTTCCTATGATGATGTTGAGGTCACTAAAGAACAGCAGGGAGAAACTGAATGTTGGATTTTATCCTACATGAATTCCTGTCAAAATTCACACAGTATATTCAGTCTAGGTCATGGGTCTCTCCCATGAAAGAAGAACACTGCAGGTCAGAGTGGAATGGAAACATCCAACAGGATATCAGTGATTGCCTATGAGCTCCTGCAATGGGTTCTACAACTTCTTATCTTATGAAACCAGGCATCTCTGTGTTCAACGGCTTTCAGCTGACCATGGTGGATTCTTTCAGAATCTAAACGTATATCCAGTAGTAGATAATTGTAGCTATGGATAGGCCACTCTGCTGAACATCTATATCACACGGTATTATCTTAGGTCTAAGAATATTTACTCATATAGTATAGCTGTAGTAGTATTATTATCCTTCTTCTGTACTACCTTCTCTTATTGGTATCATCATTAGGATTATTATTACTCTGTTGTTTTGCATGTGCATTGAGAGCTTCTGCCCTGGAGACAAGTTCCTTGTGTGTGTAATCATACTTGGCCAGATAAAGTACAGCTAATCCTCGATTTACAATCATAATTGACCTCAATTTTTTTGTTGCTAAGTGAAACATTTGTTAAGTAATTTTGCCCCAATTGTTAAATGATTCACTGCAGTTGTTAATTTAGTAATGCAGTTGTTAAGTGATTCTGGCTTCCGCATTGACTTTGCTTGTAAGAAGGTCACAAAATGTGATCACAGGGCCACAAGACACTGCAACAGTCATAAATATGAGTCAGTATGGCCAAGCATCCAAATGTTGATTACATGACTGTGGGGATACTGCAATAATCCTAAGTGTGAAAAATGGTAATAAGTTACTTCTTTCAATGCTGTTGAATAGTCACTAAATGAAGTTTGTAAGTTGTGGATATATTTCATGTTATATAAAACTCTTGGGTTATTTTTTTGTAAAAATAAAAATCCTACTCTATTCTGTGTGTGTGTGTGTGTGTGTGTGTGTGTGTGTGTGCGTGCACGGGCACACATATGTACACATGAATGAGTGTGTGTGCATATGTATGTGTGAAACTTACAGTTAAATGTGGGTCAGAGGGAATGTTGAAGAATAACGGCGGATATGTTTCTGAAGGCTAATCTAAATGAGAAAGACAAAAATAGACTTAATATTCCTTTTGTGCATTATTATCCTCTAAAGAGTTTAAATAATTTGTCAAAATGTTGATTCTTTAATAGTGGAGATATATAAAAAAATACATCTTTAGTCTTAGGACCCATGATGGAATAATTGCATTTTTTCTTAATTTTGATAACTCTGCCCCAACTGAGCCTAAGGCTACTTTGAAGGTTAATAGGGATAAACTTTCAAAACTGAAGGTATTGGAAATGAATACATTTCTGAAATTACTGCTTTCAAAGCCATCATCAGCAACAGAATGTGACCATTAAGATAAGATAGATGTCATTTGTTGGGAGCATAATCTTTTTCTAAAGCTCAGTAAAAAACACAAGTAGAGAAGGAAAAATAATAAATGTAACTTTAAAAACTTATAACCAGTTTTCTTTTGTACTGCCTATTTCAGAGAAAAGGAGAACAGGATATATAATGCTACTAAAGTTTTCCTTCCATTACTAGCTAAGCTGCCCTACATGTTGATGTAGGGCAGCTTCCACACCACCTTCATGCATGACTTATGGCAGTAGTCTAAGCAGGAGGTCAATTCTGGAAGAATATCTTGATTCCCTCAAAGCTCATAACTGATAAAACAGTTGAAGCTAAACAAAGAGGCTCCTGGCATGGCTTCTATCTGCTGCTTAATCAGTAACCAAGATGTCTCACAAATCATGGACCTGCCACCTTATCTAGATCTAATGGAAGGATTGGAACTGAGTCAGACTGATCTCCTAGAAACCTTCATCTTGCAGGAATTTAATCTCAGCTGGCTTTGACCTAGCCAACCCCTTGCAGCCTCCAGAATGTATGTTGTTGTTATGATGGAACAACCTTTTGATTTATAATACGTACCTAAAGTACTATAAAGCCAAGTTTCCTGTCCTTTTGGATGATCCTGCTTTTGGATGAGCCTTGTTGCACTTTGGGAGGAGAAGTAGAGAAGAGAGAGAGAGACAACACACATACAGAGAGAAAGAGATATCCAGGAATAAAAAGCTACTTGCTAGCTTTTCCCAAACTTTCTGGTTTGAATTTCCCAAACTTTCTGGTTTGAATTTTCTTGAGCTTCTTGAGCTTCATGCATGTGACTACTCTGTCTACAAATTTTTTAAAAAAGGATTGCTCATACTTCCCATGATTAGAGATTATAGAAGAAAACTTATTTCTCCATCCATGACCATTAATCCTTGTTTGGAGCTTTTTAAAAAAAAACAATAATAACATTCTTAACTTTTTAATTGGGATCATAGGCACAAATATGATGTTGTGTTTACATGGCAGGACTCTGTGATTCACAGTAATTCATGGCATTAACAAATTCATAATTCATGGTATTACCAAAACAAAAACTTTAATACTCATATACCAAATGCAAGCCTAATTAAGTAAATATGGTTCTCAATTTGATTCTTCATTACGGAAAGCAAAATATTTTCCTCTTAATAAATGGCAGTTATCACAATTCTAACAGTGAAGTTTGATGGCTACATATATGTTGATTGAAAAATGAAATGGGTCCATCTTAAGGTAAGGAAATAGTTGCTGAAATTCAGGGATTTGTAATTATGTTTATATAATTATTCCCTGAATATTACAGTAGATTTCAATATTCCAAAATTGTCCAGATACTTAATTCATT
Source organism: Pseudonaja textilis (assembly GCF_900518735.1). Next base: position 7,443,576 of record NW_020769353.1, read on the forward strand.
TATAATATTCTTGAATAAAGTATTTTTTAATTGTATGCATGGGGGAGAACCCCCAGCCCTTTTAGAAAGTTGAGGTGCTTATTGAAGAGAAGAAATCTCGCTAACAGGGAGAAGTCAAAAAGTTAGCCTGCTCTAATCTTTAACATATTAAACATTCAGTAATGGATCTAGAGCAGGGGTATCAAACTCAAGGCCCATGGGCCAGATGTGGTTCATGGGGTGCTTAGATCTGGTCTGCGGAGCCGCCCTGAAAACAGTGAAGGATAGCAGTAAAAATAAAAATCCTACTCTATTCTCAGAGCTCTATTTTTGCTGGCAGAGCACTGCAGGAGGCCCCTGCAGGCACTCCCAATACAAGTTGAGCTGGCCACACCCACCCTGGCCATGCCCACCTTGGCCCACACCCTTACTCCCAAGTTCACACCAGGGGTGGGATTCTACCAGTTCGCATCTATTTTCTAAAACCAGTTGTTAACATTCTAAGCAGTTCGGAGAACTGGTTGTTAGAAAAAATTACTGGCCTAATCCCGTAAGGAAGGCAGGAAGGAAACATTCTGGTGTTGCTTACAGAAACTGCCTCTCCATTAACCCTTATTACATTCTTGGCAGGACTAGATTTCCTGCCTCAGGAATGTCTCTGGAGTTTTTTTTCTCCCCTTTGCTGGTACTTTGCTTGTGTGGAGTGACCATTCAAAGTTACAATGGCACTGAAAAAAGTTACTTATGACCATTTTTCACACTTACGACTGTTGCAGCATCCCCACAGTCATGAGAGGCCAGGCGAGGAGATGCGTGCCTCGATGTGAGTGATATTGAGTTGAACACACCCAGCCAATAGCATGATCACCAAGCCATGTTCACCCAGTCACATGACCACCAAGCCACGCCCACAGAACTGGCTGTTAAAAATTTGAATCTCACCCCTGGTTCACAGACAACCCTGATGTGACCTGATGAAATTGAGTTTGATATCCTTGTTCTAGAGGAAGAATTCTGCTCTAGAGCCATCATCACCATGTCCCATTCTTTCTGGATGCAGTTTACAAAACATTCAAGATTTTTTGCAGATTATTTAAACAACTTTCACATTTGTTAAGGTATCAGTAGTCTATGAACATCAACCTGCTGACTGGGGAAGATGGAGTCCATATACCTTCAATCTGTCAAGATTTTGTTTTTTACAAAGTTTTTATTTTTTACAACAAACATACGAACAAAACATAAAAACATAAAACCATCTTTCAATTATATACATACAGTGTGTCACTTGGTTACAATCTTTTGTGCTATCCTTTTTTTACCATTACTCATGAGTTATATAAATTCTCACCTTATCGTTCTAGCTTGTGCTTATATAATATCAATTATTAAACATTCATTTGACTATTTTTCCATCATTTTATACACGATATTCCAATTTTCATTATGATTTAATCTTATGCATTCATCCAATGCTTGTATATTTTATATTGTATTCTATATCAATCTATTAACTTTTATTGTAAGGCTTACTAGTCTACTTCTTTACCATGTCTTTTTATCTAACCATTGATCAAATAAATCCCATATCATATAAAATTGTTTATCCTCTTGTTCTCTAATTTCAAATGTCAATTTACTCATTTTGGCACAGTCCATGATTTTCTTAATAATTTCCTCCTGCATGGGTATTTTTTCATTTTTCCAGTTCTTAGCAGATACAATTCTATCTGCTGTTAAAACATTTACAATCAAATATTTCAATTCTTTACAATATATTTCTGGTATAAATCCCAATAAAAATATCTCAGGTTTAAAGTCTATGTGTTGTTTTGTCATTTTTTTCAACCATGTGTTGATTATAATCGAATATCTTTTTGCATCCGAGCATGTCCAACACATGTGGTAATATGAACCAGGTATCTGATGACATTTCCAACATTTATCCAATATATCCTTGAACATCCTGGCAATTCTCGTCGGGGGTAAGTGCCACCTGTAAAACATCTTATACAAATTTTCTTTATATGCAATTGACATTGTCATTTTATAATTTTGAGACCACAATTTTTGCCATTTATCTAAGTCAATCCCATATCCGAAATTTTTCCCCCATGCAATCATTGTTTCTTTTACTTGTTCTTCCTCTAATTTAAACTCTAGCAAATGTCCATAAAGTTTTTTGATACTTTTTCACCAGTACCTGTCAAAATTTTATCTAAACCAGTCAACTTGTCATAGATACCTTATGTTTTAACATCTTTATCAAATCTAGATTGTATTTGCAAATATGAAAATCAATTCATTTTTACACCTTGTTTTTCCAACGCTTGCATAGATTTAAGTTCACCCTTTTCATTCAATATCTCACCGTATCTAACTGTTTGTTCCTTTTTATATATTATTGGATAGGAAAAAGTTTCAATAGTAGATAATCATAGTGGGATTTTTAAATAATATTGCTTTTTATCTTCTCCCAGTTTAGAAACAATGCTTCTCAAATATAATGTCTTCTAAAATACCCCTGCATTTTAGTTCCCTTATACCAGAGGAAAGCATGCCACCCTAACAGCAAGTCATGTCCTTCTAAATGCAAAAGTCTAGTATTCCTTAATGTTATCCACTCCTTTACTCACATCAGACTTGTCGCTTGGTAGTATAATTCCCAATTGGGCAAAGCAAATTCTCCTCTTATTCTTGCATCTTGTAACAATTTAAGTTTTATTCTTGCTTTGTTCCCCTGCCAAATGTATTTTAGCACTATTTTGTTTAAATCTTCAAAAAATTCTTTCCCTAATCTGATTGGAATTGTCTGGAATAAGTATAAGATTCTGGGCAATACATTCTTCTTAATTGTAGATATTCTCCCAATCAGTGATAATTGTAAATTTTCCCATTTTATCAAATCTGTTGCAATCTGTTGTTTAAGTTTGAGATAATTGTCCTCCTTAGTGTGCTACTTCTTGGTGCTATATGTATCCCTAAATACTTAACCTTGTTTGTGACCTGGATCCCCAAAACTTCCTCCAATTCTTTCTTTTGTCTTACTAACATGTTCTTTGCTAAAATCTTTGTTTTATCTTTATTTATTTTCAAACCTGCAACTTTCCCATACTCTTCTATCTTTTCTATCAGTTTAGGTGCAGACTCCAATGGATCCTCTAATATAAATAGCAGGTCATCTGCAAATGCTTGTAATTTATACTCTTCTTTTTAAATTTTCATTCCTTTTATTTCTTTTTCTTCTCTGGGATCTGTCAAGGTAGATAAACACTGAGGGCAAACAAGTTTTTCTAGCACAAGGCAGTGACACTTTGCCATTTTGGAAGCTACATGGGAAAAGAAACAACAATCCACATGTCATCAATGGGTTCATCTCACCACCAGTAGCAGGACTTCACAGTATGCCTTCTTACAGTGGAGGGACAGAGTGGTTCTATACTGAAATGGTTCCTAGGATACATAAGAATTGCTGTAACTTTTATTATAATTTCATTGTTTCAAATATTAGGAATATTCTTTATTGGCCAAATGTGATTAGATGCACAATGAATTTGTCTCCGGTACATAAGCTCTCAGTGCATATACAAACAACAGTAAGTAGTAAGTCATAGGTCATAAATCACAACATACAATCATAAATCATAAGATACAATCATAAGATACAATCATAAATCATAAGATTACAGATAGCAAGTGATAAATCATAAGATACCAATTGGAAAAGGTAATAGGAAAGATGAGAGGGAAGAGAAGATGAGAAGGATAATAATAATACAGTCCTACTACATGGTTAGATAATCTTTAGGCCTAAGGCAGTGGTGAGGGAGTTAGGTGTTTAGCTAAGTGATGGCATGGGGGCAAAACTATTGTTGTGTCTAGTTGTCTTGGCATACAATGTCCTACAACGGTGTCCTGAGAGAAGAAGTCGAAACAGTTTATGTCCAGGAAGTGAAGGGTCTGTAGATATTTTCTCAGCTAGACTGTACATTTGCTAGCAAGATTCCCAAAGGGGGAAGGAAAATGCTTTTGGAATTATTGTATTCTTATAGAATTTTAGTAGTGTACAAACTCTTCTTAAACACAGTTACAATCCATTATGTATATGGTGACATCTTTTAAATACAGAAAAGCATGACCCATAAACTGTGACAAGCTATCAAGCAAATAACCCTCTTGTTCCCACAAGGTATGTTGTGCTTTATATATAATACAGCATGTTAATGTCTTCCTCCCTGCATTATCTTAATGCATCTCAAGACTTTTTCTTCCCAGTAAGGGAGCTTTTCAAGGCTGAATGAAATCAACAAGAGTCATGGACAAAGAGTCGTTCTTTTAAACTGTACTAGTGTGTATACAGATTTTTAAAATAATGATAAATTGGGTTTTAACAGAGTCAGTGTAAAAGTGTTCAGCTATTGATTTTCTTTGGAGACTGGTTAATACTGTAGAAGCTTTGTATCACATATGAACTTAAAAATCACATATAATCTTCTCTGTCTCTGTGTGTGTTCATGGAAAGTTGAAATAATTTTTCTAAGAAACAAGAGGATGGTTTCTTTTGGCAAAGATAATGTGTCCCTTTCAAGACAGAACATCCAGCATTTGCAAAGTTTTGCCAAGCTCCATACTGAGAGGTATTTTAATAAATCTTTTAGCTCTTAAGAAGATCCTATTCAAGTCCCTATTTTAATGTGGACAATTATATAACCTCTTTTGACAATTAGTGGATAAAACATTTTCTTTTAGGGTGTTTGGAATGGAGGATGCTTCGTAGCTTAAAGTGTATAGGGAAACAGTTTGTTTCAGATTTAATTATTGTATCATAGTTGTTACTATTGTTGAATATTGTCAGGCATCTAGAATCCTTAAAGAAGGAGTCTGTTGTTGTTTTTTTGCATAGCCATAAGGTATTTCTTTTGTTAATCTCCATACACATTTGATTCATTTACTGTTAGTATCTTTGGTATACTATTTTTCAACATTATCCTTAAAAGAAGCCCATCAAACCTTGTCCTGAAGTCTACACTGACAATAGCAATGCTACAGGCAGATAATTTTTTTTCTAGTAAGATTCAAGGTTATTTTAACATAGCCTGAACTTTTGGTGGTGCTTCAGCGTTGTGCCAAACTCACCTCCAGGCTGCTGATACAACTGATATGATATACCAGCTGATACACTGAGCCATGGTGGCACAGTGGTTAGATTGCAGTACTGCAGGCTACCATGGTCTGCAGCATGTCAGAAACCAGGCTGTGCAAGCAAGCGAAGTCCCATTTACAGGATGCAGATAGCACACAAAACCATGCCCCCTCTGATCCATGGAAACAAGTTTCCCTAGGTGCCCAAAAGGTTAGGGGTTGGTGTTGTATGGGGTTGAAATGGTAGAAAATTTTGGGTTATGCAGCAAAAGTTGAAAACAACCTTTGTTTGAGGTCTTCTCCCCATCTTCTTCTGAAATCAGCTCTGAGATCACTTCCTTGCAGATCTGTGCATGGAGCCTTGTTGAGCCATCTGAAGCTAGGTTTCTTCAACAGAGTGGTTTTGAGTCCTAACCAGTGTGATGACAAAGTGAACTTGTGGTTACATTCCTTTCTAGGTTTTCCAGGAGGATGTCTTCTTAGAAACTTCATTTCCTTAGAGTCCTGTGGAAAAATCAAGTGGAACAATGGCTGATGACCTCTTTCTATTGGTCCACAATAGAAAGTATCTTTACATACTGTATAACAGTGTGGTACACTGGTTTAACAGCCATGGACAGAAAGGCACTACAGAGAGTGATTAATTTGGCACAAGAAACCATTGGTTGCCACCTAACACCACTGGATGATTTCGCTAGGTCACATTGCTTCAGCAGAGTAAGGAAGATACTTAGGGATGATTGGAGACACCATGGCCAGTGTCTCTTTTCATTTTTACCATTGGGCAGAAGACACATTTTACCATCAGGCAGAAGTATAGCCAGCAGGACAAACAGGTTTAAAAACAGCTTCTACCCATGGGCTGTCAGATTCCTAAACAAAATAGAGCACCACAAACATGATGAATTTCATTGGTGCCCGTGTAGTGTGTAATATGTATATACCATGATATAAGATCATACACCAGAGTAATATACATGTTGCACAGAATATGACATATGGAAATGTATGACTAGATTATTCTTTATATTATTCATGCTGTCTTGTATCCTTTATTTATTTATTTTTTCAAGCATGTATTAGATAACATGTGTAAATATAAACATGATTATGAATACATGAAATGGATACGAATAAAAAGGAACATTAGAACAGGGACAGTAGGCATGTCGGTGTGCTTATGCACGCCCCTTACAGACCTCTTAGGAATGGGGGAGGTCAACAGTAGACAGTCTAAGGTTAAATTTTGGAGGGTTTGGTGAAGAAGCCACAGAGTCAGATAGTGTATTCCAGACATTGACCACTCTATTGCTGAAATAGTATTTTCTGCAATCGAGTTTGGTGCAGTTTACCTTGAGTTTGTATCTATTGTGTGGTCTTGTATTGTTGTGGTTGAAGCTGAAGTAGTCATTGATGAGTAGGACATTGTAGTAGATAATTTTATGTACTAAGCTTAGGTAGGACTGGAGGCAGTGTAGTTCTAGGTTGTCTAAGCCTAAATGTTTTGTATAATATTCTTGTATGGACTGCACTAGTAGAGACTAAACCACTTTCATTGCATGCATGATGTACAATGACAATAAAGGCTTTGAACTTGAACTAACTAAATCAGAAGCATGGTCTTCTCAGGTTACTGGGATCTAGCTCCCATAGCTTGCAAATCTTTAGATTGGGTTCCCTGCTCATACCTTGCCACACTGTAAAGGCAATGCTACTGTCCATATTGGGACACTTTATATACCCTCCAAGTTTTGTCTAGCAATTTCCTTAGCCAAAAGGAAGACATTTGTGTATGTGCAGAAATATCTTACTAAAACTCCAGAAGAGGGCTGAAATGGGATGTTCTAGATATACAGCAACAATAGCTTTATATCTGTGTGGTTTTTGGAATGCTCATCGTGACTGAAAGGGAATCTTAGGTCTAATTGCTTTAGCTTGTTTCCAGGGCTGCTCTCAAAGTTATTAATGAGAGACCCATTATATGATGGTTGCTTAAAGTACAGAATTTAAAACTCTTAAATTGCTTCTGACTATGGAGGCAACATTACTGCAACCTATTGTGACTCTTTAAATACACTCCAAGTTTTGTCAACAATTTCCTTAGCCAATCTGTGCATGTGCAGAAGCATCTTACTAAAACTGCTGGCAAGAGGTGTAGGCCAACACAAAATGAAGCAAATGAAGCATTTTTAAACACAAAAGGGCAAGCCTTTGTTAAGGGATGCTTCAAATAAAACTTTATCAAAGTCAAGCATTGCAAAGTTTTTGCACATATTCATTTAACATTAACTACTTTATCAGCAATGGCATGATAAAAGAGAAGATGGACTGTGGAAAGGATGGGGAGAAGAAAAAGAGCAAAAACCCTTCTCTTCAGTGTTACAGCCAACGGCAACTGTTAATATAATAAAGTCATTCATCCCTGTCATCGTAACCCAAGATTAAATAGCCCTAAAACCACTGAAACAGCAATTTTGTGATTAACTTGATGGGTATTTACAGTCCTTAATGAAACATTATATAGTCATTTGAACACAGTGCTAGCATACTGCAGACTCAAGTTGTCTCACAGCCAAAATCAGAATTCTACTGTATACAGATAATATTGCACAAATTTCGTTGATATGTAGTATGTGCCCTGGAAGTTAAAAGAAAGAATAGGTGTGATGGAAAAGATGAACATTTCTGGAAAAGTTCCTGCTTTTTCTGAGTTTCATTTGTTATTTCCAAATTTGAGTACAAATTCAATTCTCTCAATTTCTTTCTCTCTCTGCCATATCACTGATGAAGCTATAGAGGACTAATTTCAGTCCATTCTTTTTTATGGGCTGCCTTTCATAAAATTTTGGAGATTTCCCCAAATTGGTGTCCAGTTCTCTCAAGGTTACAGTTTTTGGATTAAAGTGGCAGTACAGCCAATTACTGGAAAAGGGAATAATTTGAGGAAGGCTTCTACATAATAATGCAGTGGTGCTTTTTAAAAATAGAATAGAATAGAATAGAATAGAATAGAATAGAATAGAATAGAATAGAATAGAATAGAATAGAATAGAATTCTTTATTGGCCAAGTGTGATTGGACACACAAATAATTTATCTTGGTGCAAATGCTCTCTGGTACATAAAAGAAAAGATACATTCGTCAAGAGTCAAGAATCATAAGATGCAACACTTAATAATAGTCATAGGGTACAATAATCAATCAAATCATACTAGGAAACAGTCAATATAAATCATAAGGATACAAGCGACAAGTTACAGTCCTACAGCCACAATCTTATGTAACCAAAATTAATCTTACATAACCAAAATTGCTCAAGGTACACACATATGAAATGCCTTCCCAACCACAAAAGACAGTACCACAATAATTTCACAATAGCAAACCTTAATGTGCTCAGTACCATGCATACCATGCACACAAAAGAAGACAGTTTCTTCTCAAGGGTAACTTCATGTAAAACCCATTGCAGTAATCCAGTTGAGAAGTGGATTCTCCTTATGTTGGCGGCACTGGCAGCAGACGGAGACAGAGCATGAGAGGGAGGGAGGCATGCGATCTGGCTGACTGGATGTGCCATGCGGCTGTCTTCCCCATTGTGGCCAAGCAAAGACAGATGGTAGGACAGAGTGGGCAGGCTGCTGCTTGAAGGACCAGCCTGGTGGTTGCAGTGCTCAGACTCACCTATGCTACATGGGCTGCAAAGTGCCAGAGTGCACCAGCCAAGGGGCTGGCAGTCTGCGGCTGCTGCCAGACACCATTAATGCCTGCACACTCACTGGGGAGGTGCCCAGCCAGGTTGGGCTGAGGTGGCAGGGGCTGATCTCTCACAAACTCTGGAGCAGCCCCACAGACTAGATAAGGCCAATCAAGCTTGTGGGCCTTGTGTTTGACATGTCTCTTGTACCTTAAAAAAACAGACCACCTGAAAATAAGCAGTATCTTTTGGAGCAAAAATTAATTTAAGATGTAGTCTTATTTTCAGGAAAACATGGTAACTTAATAAAGGCATTTCACTAAAAAGTTTTAATAAAAACTTCCTTAAAGTAAATAGTGAAAGAAAGAATTCCTATGTCAGAAAACTTCCAGAAATAGAAAACATAGCATGAATGTAGGAATAATATGACAAGTAATAATAATGTAACTGTGGTCTTATCTTTTCTACAAAACCTATTTAATTCATCGAAGTCTTTCATGTATTTGTTCCAAAGTAAATTGCCCTTTTCAAATGCTATAAAGATATTCTACTGAGATCCATTATTTTTCTTGCTTTTCATAAGAATATGAGAGTAGAGTTGCTGAAGCAGACCAAGGCCCATCTTAGTCCAAAGTTTCAGAATATTTCCTTCTCAGAATGGCCAGCCAGGTGCTCCTAAAATATTCACAGGCAGAATTTGGAGGCACATTAAGCCAATCACAGTCACATGATAGTCATATGGGTGGTATATAAATTTAATAACGAAGTGTTTCTGTTCTCCATTTTTTTGCCTTGTGTTGATACTCAGAAATAGTGATAAAGCCACATAAAATCTCAAGTCTAGTAAACCTTGACTGACCTGCTCTCCATGAAGTTATGTCCCTTTTAAAGCCATCCAGGTTAGTAATCATTGTCTCAGTAACTTCATCCAAAGTTAGTTACTGATATATGAAGAAATTACAGTATTTCTCTTCTTGGTTCTGCATCTCCTTCCATCAGCTTGCAATCATATTGTACAGTTTTGAAAGAAAAAGGAATTTTTTCTCTGTCCAATTTCCCTGTGCCTTGCATGATTTTAAATACTTTTAATATATGCACTTTCGATCTCTATTTTACCACCCTATGGAGTCTCAACTGTTCTTGTCTTGAAAAAAAAGCAGTTTGAGCTTTTGATCATTTCAAACTCCTTCTGTAATATTGTCAGAACTTCAAGAATGCCAGCCCTTCAAGGCAGACTAGATTAAGACTGCAATGTCAGCACTACTTTTATTGTAAAGTTATAGTAAGAGAATCTTTCAACAAGAAATGATAATAGCAATAGCATTTAGATTTCCAGGTGTTTTCCAGCACTCTTTAAGCAGTTTACAGAGTCAGCATATTGCCCCCAACAATTTTGGATCCTCATTTTACCCACCTCAGAAAGATGGAAGGCTGAGTCAACCTTGAGCCTTGTGAGATTTGAACTGCCAAATTGCAGGCAGCCGACAGTCAGCAGAAGTAGCCTGCAGTACTGCACTCGAACCACTTTGTGACTGAGGCTCTTAATAATAGCACTTTATATTATACTATATTTTTCAAATTTAACAACAAACGAATAAAAGGAGACTAGTATAGCTATTTCAAGCTTTTTAGGTCTCATCAGCTGGCCATACCTGTCTGGGATTCAAACCTGAGCCACTTGCATATTAGACAGATATATTAACCTCTAGGTCATGGCCTCTCCTTGCTTTGTCAACTGTACCAGGGGAAAGATTAAGTGTTTTTTCTGGTGACACTAGTCTATCAGGGCACCTATCAGGTCTATCCAGATATAGGACAGAGAAAGTAGAAGCAGTATGTTCCATTCCATCTTTGGGTAAACCAGGTTGCCCTGATAGACTGGTCTCACTGGAAAAACACTTGCACTAATGAGTCTACACTTGGAATCTGGTCACCATGATACAAAAAAGATACTGAGATCCTACAAAGTGTGCAGAGAACAGTAAAAAGGTAAGCGTTCTGGAGGCTAAATAATACATCTAATGAGCAGGTAAGGGAACTAGGAATATCTAGCACTTATTGAAGAGAAGGAATGGGGCGATATGACAGCTGTCTTCCAGTACTTGAGGGACTTATACAGAGAAAAGCGGGTTGACTTATTCTCCAATGCACCTGAGGACAGGATAAGAGGATATGGATGGAAGCTCATTAAAAACAGTTCCAAGCTAGAACTAAGGAGAAATGACAGTAGGAATAACTAAGCACTGGAACAGTTGGCCTACTGGAGTTATGGATGCTCCATCACTGGAGATTTTTAAGAATAGAAAAGACAACCATTTGTTTGGGATGATATAAAGTTTCCTCCCTTAATCAGGGGTTTTGACTGAAAGATCTCCAAAGTCTTTCCCTATGATGCCCCTTTCCCCTCCTCACTTTTTCTTTGTGACAACTCGGGGGAGGGTTCTTATTTGAGAATTTTATTCAGATCACATTCCTGTTTCACACTCAGTCCTTTTATCTGACCATAGTGTTGGTAACAGAGCCTTCTGTCCCTCAAGGCCTTTTCTCTCTACAACTTTTTCCAGGTCTACTAGATTGTAAAACGAGCAAACAGAACATTTCACGGTTTTCCAGATATGGATATATCTTAGTTGTCTAAGAGCATTACAAACTTGGCATTTTTAATTTCATCCTTTTCTAATGATCCTTAGCTCAGCTTTGTTTAGATTTTCCTGTTTTCATAGCTGCCACTGGTGGAGTGAGCCTTTTTGCTAAGCTTTCCACTATGACTTTCCAAGATCTTTTTCCCAAATAGAGTCAGCCTGAATTTCCAAAATGTATATGTGAAGATGGAATTTATGCATCAGTTCAGACTTATTTAAATTGAACTGCCTTTATCATTTAGCCAATCATTTACCAGATTATAAAAGCCACTTTGGGAGGTTTTTCAAAGCTACATTTGCTTTTTATCACTCTGAGTAACTGTATATCGTCCACATACTCACTCCATTGTCTTAAGTCAAGAGGAAGACTTTGCCTGCAATTGCCGATGTGTTTAAAATCCAGGGATAATTTGTGTCATTCTTTCTTTACTTTGGCCTCTGCAACAGCTACCCAAGAAGAGTATCGATAGACCTTTTAAAGCCCATCACTGGCAAATTAAATTTGTTCCTCTCTAGAATGAGAGTGCCTTGGTAGTACACTTTATGACTTGAATTGCCTGCCAAGTGGCTTACGAGGTCTTTTCTATTTGCTCTGCATAAAACAAAACAAAATAAAAAATTAAAGGAGTGAGGGAATAACTTCAATTGTGTATTGAGGTTGATTGCATTTAAATCCTTGACTGCTTGTGTAATTAGAACATTATAATAGTGGCTATCTATGGCATAGTTCATGTGCTTTTATTGCATTGCGAACCTTCTTTGCATGTTGGAAAGAACTGGTTCATTCTGCAGTTACTTTCATTTACCCAGCACATCTTAGTATCATATTTGATGCTAAGGCTTAGTTACCATTGATGATAGATGCTTGTTAGAGACTAACATCAAGTGCTAAGTCAAAATTTCTCAGTATGCTGTCTGGGGAATTCTAGAAGTCTACATATCTTCAAGTTACCAATGTTGAGAAACACTGCACAAGGTATTTATGTCTCATGCTGAAGACAGTCTTGGGTGAAGGAAAGCTGGATAAAGAAATTAATACACAGGGCCTCATCCAGTCTTCTTCAACCCGATGCCCTCCAGATGGACTGGACTTCAACTGTCCAAATGCTCAGTCCATATTTATACGAATAAAGATGCATTGGGCTATTTAACACAAGTAACATTTACTTTAATTGGGTGATTATGTGCTTCAAGATATTTTATTTTAGGAGCTTCATCAGGCAAATATATATTCTTGTATTGTTGTACTTTTTGAGAAATTAATTATGTTAATTTGAATTAAATAGATATAATTGCCCAATCGTAGGGCCCTTCAAGGTTAACCTTTTGTCAGTTCTGGTCCATTAAAACTGGCTAAAGTGTTGTGAATCTTCAGGCTGCCACAGGACTCTTCCTCAGTTTTGTTGGCTTTCACTGCATGTACTATAAGGGATCATGAGGGGAAAAAACATCTCAACTTTAATTTTACTAAGCCAATGGTATCACATATTAATATGTAACAACAAAGACAACACTATACCATTTCTCAGGACAAACTGTTGGTATTATTTTCATATTTCTTTGTAGAACTCATTGCTAAATATTAATTTTCATAAAACCATGGCCCCTAACTAGAGTAGTTATAACTTTGTTTTCTTTTGCATTATATATTATTATTTCTCTTACATGGATCTGTCTCCCTCATTATGGGGTCATTGAGTCCATAGAGTTTAATATAAGATCTTAATGCCTGACATGAAAGACAGCCATTACCATAAAGTATGTTTATAAAAAAGCATATTAAGCAGATACTTTAATTAGGTCAACTATGGCTTATTGAATAGCTGCCAGTTTTGAGTTTCCAAGAGCTCCAGCCAAGATATTTAACAGTCAGGGGAAAAATTAGGGCTGTTAATATTTTGATGGTATCATTCATATTGCATAATCGGGGCTGTCTGTGGGATGTGGTCCAAAGTTGTGGGCACAACTGTACAATCAAAGCTCCATTTGTTTTTTAAGGCATTCCATGTGTGACACACATAAAAAAAAAAAAACAGATGGAATTTCAAAAGACTTTGCTTATACAAACTGGTAGGGAACACTGGCAATCATGATTGAGCTTATACCTCCCTCTGGCTTCCCCTCTGATTTGTGGAATGCTGTCAGGTAGCTTTGTGAATCATAATCACATGGCCACAAATGACTGTAGCAGCAGCAGCTGGGCAGTGGTACTAAAGAGACCACAACTTTCCTAAATTTTATTCCCATAAAAGTTAGGGGTCTTGGCATTTTGTAAATTAACCTTTTTGAAATATTTTCAGAGGTGGTATTCAGTAGGTTCTGATCAGTTCTGGAGAACTGGTAGTGGAAGTTTTGAGTAGTTTGGAGAACCAGCAAATACCATCTCTGACTGGCCCCGCCCCCATCTATTCTCTGCCTCCTGAGTCCCAGCTGATTGGCTGGGTCTTCTTTGGTTGCCCTGCATGGGAGAATGGAGCTGGAAAGCAGGTTAGTGGGGTCGGAAAGGAATGGGATTTTGCAGTAACCTTCCCCCACAAGTGAGGAGGGAATGGAGATTTTACAGTATCCTTCCCTTGCCATGTCTACCAAACCATGCCCACCAAGCCGGGCTATGCCCAACAAGACACGCCCACAGAACTGGTAGTAAAAAAAATTGAATCCCACCATTGTATATTTTGGTTCAAAACCTATTGCTCTCTGAGGCACCATTTTGCCGAGTTGAAGGCTACAAACAGGCAAACAGATACAAGAGATTTAATTATTTTATTTTGTGGAATTAATTGGATGCCCATCTTACTTCAAGGTAAGTTTGGATGGTTTATAATCGTAAAAGATATAAACTAAAAACATAGTTTATATGTTCTAAAAACATAGTTTATAGTTCAAAAGGTCAAACATTTAAAGGATGGGGAGGGTAGAAGCAGGAGGGGGAGGGGGCCTCGGATATTAATCAATCAACCACCCCCACTGTGTGATCTCTGTATTGGAGCTCCAAGCTAACTCATGGAGCCAGTTCTTTAGGCTTTTATGGAAAGTCAAAAAAGTTGGATCTAACCTCATTCTGGAGAGCAAGATGTTTCAGAGAGCAGGAGCAACAGCAGAGTAGTCCCTTCTCCTAGACCCCACCAGCCAGACGGGGGATTGAAATGTGAAGAAAGATGTGATAGCAAGGGGCTTAATTTCCTTTCCCAGACAATAGTTTGGCTCTTTATGAATCTTGGCTCTTCCGATTCATTTCTGTTTTGCCTTGTAAAATGGGATTGAAGGAGAGAGCATGCTTATAAGGCAAAGGACAGATAGTCAGGACTTGATAAATAAATGGGCACTTGGTTCTGAAAGTTTGAGGAATAAAGCGGTGGGAATTTTGCTTCCAGAATAGCTTTGCCACTGAATTTCCAGAATATTCAGTTAGAATGGAATGGAACAGAACAGAACAGAATGGAACAGAACAGAATAGAATGAGCTGGAAGGGACCTTGGAGATCTTCTAGTCCAGTCCGCAGCTGAAGCAGGAGAACCTATACTATTTCAGAAAAGAGACTGTCCAGTCTCTTCTTAAAAATCTGCAGTGTTGGAGCACTCATGATTTCTGAAGGCAAGCTGTTCCACTGGTTAATTGTCCTCACTGTTAAGAAATTTCTCCTTAATTTCAGGTTGCTTCTCTTTTTGATTAGCTTCCAACCATTGTTTCTTGTTCTTCCCTTTTGTGCTTTGGATAATAATTTTTGATCCCTTCTTTGTGGCAGCCCATCAAATATTGGAATACTGCAATCATATCAATACTAATTCTTATTTTCTTTAGACTAACCAAACCCAAATCCTGAAGCCATTCTTTGTATGTTTTAGTCTGAAGAATTGGTCTTACTAGGATTTTATAAAGCGGTACTAATAGTTCATGTGATTTTGATTCTAAGCCTCTGTTTATACAACCTGGAATTGTATTAGCTTTTTTGGTTGCAGTACACTGCTGGCTCATATTCAAATGATCATCCACTAGGATTTCAAAGTCCCTTTCACAGTTTTTGAGCCAGGTCTCACCTAATCAGTACTCATACCTTTGGTTCTTCCCGTCTAAACGTAAAACTTCACTTTTCTCAAAACTTTGCAGTTCTGCCTGCCAAGGGACAGATTACCTGAATAGATTATAAACCTCAGTGTTCTTTCCTCCCTCAAAACCAGGGCAATCCAGCTGCCAATCCAACAGCAGTGACCAATCAAATGGCAGCATTGAGAAAGAGGGGAGATATGCTTCCTGAGAGCTCTTCAGCCCCATACCTCGTGAGAAAGAGGCTGAATAAACTGAGCCAAAGCCCAGAAGTCAAATAAAGGGACAAAGTAAAAGATAGGCAACCTTCATGAGAAAGAGGCAGCCAGAAAAAGGCAGTAACTGAAAAAACTGGGAAGAGAGAGAAATTTTTATCTTCCCTCAGATTGGAGTGAGGAAAATTTTTTCAAGCCATTTCCCTCAGAAAGACAAAAGATTTTATTTATTTTTTATTTATTTTTATTTATTTGTCAAGAAAGTATTAGATAACAGGTATAAGCATGGTTATGAATACATGAAATGGGTACATATAAGAAAAATAAAAAACAATAAGACAGGGACAGTAGGCACGTTGGTGCACTTATGCCCGCCCCCTACAGACCTCTTAAGAAAGGGGTGAGGTCAATAGTAGACAGTCTAAGGTTCTTTGGTGGGGGGAAGCAGAATCAAGAAGTCTAGGCAGAACAGATACACAGACAAACAGAATGGGTGAAGAAAAAGTATACTTTAACACAACAGAGAAAAGAGAATGGGTGAAGAAAAAATACTTCAACACAACAAAAAGAGAAATCAGAAACTGAAAAAGATAAAAGATCATACTCTGTAGAAAAAGTTTTATAGCCATATAAAGAATGGCAATATGAATAAATAGGGATTAATAAAACAGGAAAATACAAATCAGCCGTAAACAAATATATTGGGGTTATACAGTAGACTCAGAAATGGTGAAATTGGACTTTAAAGAATATAATACAGATAAAAGACTTACAGAAATAGTTGAATGCACTAGAAAATAGTTCTATTATTAGGACTCATTTCTTCACGAGTTAAAGGCAATCTATAATTTACAATCCTTTTTTAATTTGTAAACTCTCCTTTTTTTAAAGTTTCCTTGCCAGCCATTGAAGGCAGAATCAAAATCAATTGTCCAAATTGTTTTGTGCCGATTGAGTCTGGCCCAATCTCCTTATTGGTAATTCAGAAAAAAAAAAACTGTGACATTGCCTTATTTTACAACGGCTGCAGTTGTATGGCTCATTTGAGAACATCCCAGCCAGCTGTAATCCAGGCAATTTGAATATAAGAAAAGAGAATGACATTGGAAAGACTAAATAGGGGCAGAATTAAGTATTTGGAACTAGAAAACTTTCTCTAATGTATTGAAACTTTAAAAAATCTTCATGAGAGGATAGACAAAAAAAAAAAAAAAGCTCTTGGATTCACTTCTGCTCTGTCAGATTACCAATGGAAAGAAATGTCCAAGTTGGTGCACTGGAGTAGTGAAAAGGTGAAAAAACTACCAATCCTAATTCAGCAGCCTTGAGGCTAGAATCTTGAAACATGAAAGACAAGGTTTTCTGGATGGAAGTGTGCCCCAATATGGATCATTTTATTTGGAACCTGCTTTCTAGATGAAATTTTATTTTGTAATGGGAAGGGGTGGGGGTTGAAAAATATAGAAAAAAGGTTGTGGGCTTAGAAAGCTAGAGAAAAAAAATGCTAAGTTCCTATCAGGGCAAATGTGAGTTCAGAGATAGACTCCTAGGAAAGGTGTCAGACTTGACAGCTTAAAATTAGAAATAATTATGTAAATCTTGGCTCTGAATCAGGAAACAGCACATGTTGCCAAGGTTGTTAAGTATGGTCCCATACCTTTGCAAATTAATTCAATTGCCTGTCATTTGATTACAGTTCCCTGGCAAAGCTACTAAAACTACTACTGTGCAGTGTGTTGTACAGCACCAGAAATTTTTTTCCCTTTTCTCCCTAGTTCGGGAATCTTTAAAATAATACAAACATATGACCTCCCCCCCTCTTTTTTTTTTTTTGCCATTGGAGCCTTCTCTTCAAATTAAAACAGGGAAATTTAATGAACCCTATGATCCTTGGAAAACTGCCAGGAAAGCCAACAGATTCCCTCTCTATTAAGAAAACTCAACCTGTATGACTCTTATTTTATTACGACACCAACAGGAGTTTCTCTGATGAGGAGTGATGAGTCCTTGGTGCTCTCTGAGCCTGCTTGTTTCCTTGCAGACATTTCATTACTCAAACTAGGTAATATCATCAGTGCTAGTAAAGAGTGCTGTTTGCTGCAGTTTATATTCCAGTGCTTTGCCCTGTCAAGTGTTGATGGGGCTGGTCTTAGAAATTCTTTGGTTGGGTTGTTTGCTATTGGCTCAGTTTCTTGATTGGGGTATTGTTTTACTTGATTGTTGGTCTGATGTTAACCTTGGAGTTAATCTATGGGTGCTAATTGCTGGTGGAAAAATGCTTGGGTCTTTTTGTTCTTTTTTGGGGGGGGGGGGGGGGGGGGGGTGATCTTTTGCATATTCCAGCGGTGTCAAAACTCAAGTCTTGGGGGCTGGATTTAGCCTGCAGGGTGCTTAGATCTTTCCCCCAGGGCCTCCCTGGAAACAGCAAAGAACTAGCCTACGTGGCCTCTGCCTGTGAAAATGGAGCTCATAAGGGCCACATATGGCCCTTCCGAACTCCATTTTTTCTCCTGTAAAATATTCCTAGGTATACATCTGTATTGTAATACCTTCTATACACTTCTAAATGATAATAGATAACTGGTTAATTAAATTCTACTATTCTACTATATAATAGTATATGATATCATCTAGATAATAAGTTAATAAGTAGATATAATAAATTTAGTAATACAATAAATAATTAGATATATTCTAACATATTGTAATTTGTAGTTAATAAATTATTACTTAATAAATATTGTGAGATTACTATTATTAATTGTTATTATCTATAGTTAATAATTAATACTAAAACTAATATTAATATCAAATTTTCTCAGTATTGACACAATCCCACAATTTATAATCTTAAATATTAAAAAATAATGTATGTCATTTACACCTTGTCAATATCCAATATAAATCTCATCAGTTATGGAGAGCTTCAAATTCATAAAGCAGAGAAAAAAAGAAAAAGAAAGAGTAAATATAAAATAATACGTACTTACAAAGATATATATATATATATATATATATATATACACACATACATACACATACATATTCTTAGTTAATTGTAGTTAATTGATTAATTAATTATACCATCAATTACAGTACCTTTTACCTTCTTATTTGATATATTTATCTCTACTATTTAAGAATAATTAAGATATTTAATATTCTCTATAGATTCACAGTCAGATCTACTTCAGTCCAAATGTCTTCTTCATATTCTGCAGAGTCACTGCACAATTCTGGTCTCCTGTCTTTCTTGCTTCTTTCAAGACTTCTTTCTTTTTCTCTATCACTCTAAAGGGGTCTTTTCATTTTCCATTTTCTCTGACAGAGGGCTGCAGGAGGCCATCCCAGCCAAAAACGGAGCTCAGGAGCTTGTTTTCACTAGCAAAGTGCTTGGACCACCACAGGTGTCCCCACCAACATGAGTGATGTCATGCTGGCCACACCCATCTTGGCCCTCTACCCCAGCCCCCCAGGTCAAACACAACCCTAACGTGGCCCTCAATGAAAGGAGTATCTTTTTAGTTGACATTGAGTTTAACACCCCTGGTGTATTCAATATATGTTGTTAGTGTCTATATGTGTCTATTGATGGCTGATTTGTCAGAGTGCCAGGTTTCTAGAAATTCCCTGGCATTTTTTGACTTGGCTTGGCCTAAGAGGGTCACTTTTTCCCAATTGAAACTATGGGTAAATTAGTTCATTTACCTTCCTACTGATCTTCCACTTCTTTTTCCTTCAACCTTTCACAGCATTATTTCCTAGCTAGATTTTTGTGTTTGATGTAGGATAATTTTAATCTAGACATGATTCTATTGAGAATTCTGGATTGACAAATTTGATGATCCATTTGCTTGATTGCTTGACTGAACACAAACACAATGTTCTTAGGAATCTTCTCCAATATCAAAGTTCAAAGACTCAATACTCTTCAAAACAATTCGAAAACTACCAAGACTACTGCCATGTAGTCATTAGGAGTCAAAATTGTCTTAAAAGTGCCCCCAGCCCATAATAACTAGGCATAGAAAAGACAGTCTTTTCACTATTGTAGAATAGGTGATAATAATTACTTAATCCAGAAGATCTCAAAAAAGGTGGAGCCTAATTCAAACTTAAATGGGAGACCATGAGGAAGTTCCTGGACTAGATACTCCAGGCTAGAATATGGGAATACTGAAAACTGGAATATTGAAGAAACATCCTGAAAGAAGACTATGATCTCTCCTTATTGTTGTTAAGTACACAGCCAAACTCTTGAGGAAGACTTTTTCTGTAAGAGAGGGAATTTTGAAGGACTGATTTGAGAAGCATCTTCAATAAATGATCCAATTTTGCCCACCTTTCTCTGTAAAATCATCAGTTAATAGGACAGGCTGGGAAATATCCAGACTTGTGAAGAAATGTAATTGCTTTTCATTCATTTTGCTGCACATTATGATTCCATTTGACAGCACTGAAAGCATTTTCTCTCATTTGCAATAATATTGGAGGTCAAATAGGAGATAATTCGATGAATGCATCCCATTGACTTCGCTCTTTTTCTTGTTTCTAAAAAACACTAGTCTTCAATTCTAATTATTCTCCCTCACTGCACTTTTTATGGGAATTCAGTTGGCTTCTAGAAGATTACAATATCGAAATTGGCTATTTTCTTTTACATCTGATTTTGGGACAGTGCCACATATTAGTGGCACCCGTGATCACAGCTAAAATTGGAAGAGACCATTGCAGAACAGCCACTTGCTGACCACAAGAATCCAAACTTACAGCCCTCCAAAGTGATAGGCATGTAGACTTCACAGAAAACATTCAATTGTTTGCACTGTTTGTGGTTAAGATTTGTGTTTTTTTCCCATTCTCCTGATCATTCTCACTGCCTTTTTAGCGCTGTTTTGACCTGGTCAAATCCCTCTGCAGACGTTTCAATTTGGTCCTGATTCAGAAGTTTTAATATATATACAGTACATATTTGGGGGACGTGAAAGGAGCCTGAACAAAAATTGTATTACTTTTGACAAAGGGGTGTCCTCTAAGCAATGGTGTAACTGCAAGTACTATTAATCCAGAAGTACTGTTCAGTTAGCTTTATAGGTGCTTCTGACATGAATACAGACAGTTTATACAATATACTTGTGTGCTGATGTGTACATGCATGTACACACACATATATGCACACATACAGAGACACACACACTATAGCATGTGACTGTACACAAATACTATAAAGTGCGGTAGCCTAGAGATGGAGCTCTCACCTCACAATCAAGAGGCTGTGAGTTTGATCCTAGGTAGAGGCTAATATTAGGAATAAACTCTCAAGCTCGAACAGTGGGTTGGACTAGATGACATCCAAGGTCCCTTCCAACTCTGTGGTTCTGTATTCTATCTGTCTATCCATCCATCCATCCATCTACCTATCTGATACAATCCTATATATGCGCGCACACACACACACACACACACACACACACACACACACATGTATGGTATTCAGCTTTGTTCAGGTATTTTCCCACATCATTATAGTTGTGCTTTTAAAGTTGTAGCAAAATCTCATCTGCCACCATCAGGCTTCTGTATAGTGTTCGTCTGTGAGTCAGACTTTCACAGCTGTTTCTGTTTTAAATTTGGGGCTAGCCTACGCTGTGCCAGAATGGTTTTTTTCTTCATCCTGATTGGTTGGGAGTCTTGGTCTATGTTTATTGGTCTTGGAGTTTGCTGTGTTCTGCTTGATTGGTGTTTCTAATATCTTCTGTCTGTTTTGTGGCTTTTTTGTCTTGGTTGGCTGGCAACATTGTGTTCCTGTATTGAAGGCTTTTAGTACAGCTTGGGGTTTCTTAGGATGGCTGCTATTTTTCTGTCTGCTTTGAAGAAACTCTTGATGTGATGCCTGTGTAGTATCTTACTGATTTTGTCTGTAGTACCTCTTATGTTTGGCAGGACAGCTGTTCCATAGGTCTGTCCTGCCCTACATAAGAGGTACTACAGACAAATTTTGTACTACAGACAAAATCAGTAAGATACTACACAGGCATCACATCAAGACTGCCTTCAAAACAGACAGAAAAATAGCAGCCATCCTAAGAAACCCCAACAATAAAATTGACCTGGAAAACCAAGGCATATATGAAGTCCCCTGTGCATCATGCTCTGCCACATACATCAGACAGACCAATAGAAGAATAAGTACCCACCTGGATGAACACAAAAATGCAGTAAAAAAGCTAGAACACACTTCCTCACTAGTCCAACAGATGAAAGCCACCAGTCAGAGCATCAACTTCAATGGCACCAAAACCCTAGCCACTATAGAAAACCCCAGCCACAGAATTATCAGAGAAGCCATAGAGATTGAAAAAAGACCTGAAAGCATGAATAGAAGAGATAATTCCACCAGACAGTCAATTATTTGGAAGCCTGCACTCACAAACAAACAAATCTCCACACCACAAGCCAGGCAAACACCTGGGCACAAACAGATCTCTCCTGATACCTCCAGCTCAAACACACCCCAAGCAGGCACCCAGATGAAACCTAGCTTCCTAACAAATGATAGCCATCCATTTATTTGGAGCCAAGCTGCACTAAAAGCCTCCAATACAGGAACACAATGTTGCCAGCCAATCAGACAGAAGATATTAGAAACACCAATCAAGCAGAACACAGCAAACTCCAAGACCAATAAACACAGACCAAGACTCCCAACCAATCAGGATGAAGAAAAAAACATTCTGGCACAGCAGTAGGCTAGCCCCAAATTTAAAACAGAAACGGCTGTGAAAGTCTGACTCACAGATGAACACAATACAGAAGCCTGATGGTGGCAGATGAGATTCTCATCTACAACTTTAAAAGCACAACTATAATGATGTGGGAAAATACCCACGTCATGTAAGTACCCACGAAAACTCTACTTCTGGCAATCCATGAGTAGGAAAGATGAAGACTGGGTAAGAAATGCATTGGAGTTCACTCAGTTAGTTAGGAAAATCTGAACAATTCTTAACTCTTGCACATTATCAAGCATTAACATTTACATATTCTTCAACTTGATTAAAACAGAACATGACAAGCTTTTATCTGGCTACCCTTTTCACTAAGTTTCCTATCAAAGACCCACCTCTCAAAGCACTTTGTGTGAGCATCAAGATGTCAAGGAAGCTTTGTGTAAGGTTGGGGGCACCAAGGAGACAGGGATTGACAAGTTCCTACCATCGTTGGGACTTAAAAGAGACTATACCTCTCAGATAGAACTGTTGCAAAATTAAGATTTTGGGTTGCTGAACAGGGAAAAAATTGGCTTGACCTAGATGCTAGAGTGTGAACCTGTCATTGTTAGTAGTAAACATCTAAAACCATAGAGATCCAACAGAAACTCAACATCTATGGAGAGAAGTTGGATAAAACTATATTATAGTTCTAGATATGGGGTTATGAATGAGGAGAAACTTAGTCATTGATGGCTGGTTGGCAAAGCTGCTATTCAGATAAGGATTTCCTATAGAAAAGAAAATTAGCAATTTAAGATACATTGAAAATAGATTTGCGTATGTGGATATATGTTAATAATCCAATGAAGAAGCCAGGGGTGGATTTCTACTGGTTCTGTCCACCTCTGCAGAACCGGTAGCTCTGAAGAGCAGCAGACATAGAACCGGTTCTATGTCTGCTGATGTTTTTGCTCACCTGCCCACCCAGGCTCTTACCTGACCTATTTCCTGATTTTTTTCAACTTCAGCTGCTGTGCGAGGCACAGCTGCAGTTAAAAAAGCAGGAAAAAGGGGTTTTGAAAGGCTGCTTCTCTGCACACAGCATGCTGATGATGACTTACAGGAGTGCACTGGCAGCGTGCAGGGAAGCACATTGTAAATGACTGAATCTCGTAAATGACTGAACTAGTAGTTAACCCTGTTGGATCCCACCCCTGGAAGAAGCATACCCATAGACTTCCTGCTTCAGGATCTCAGGCTTCAAAGAAGTATTTTACACCTTAAGTACTGTATATCAGACATAATTGTTAACATTCATCCAGTTGTAACCAGGGCATAAAATCCCGTACTTTTCCATTCAGTTCAACCACTCATTAGTCTACCTATCAAATTCATCCAAAGATGGTATTCTTTTAAAAATCACCTTGCATAAGCATGATCTTTTTCTCATCTTGAGGGAATTATAAACGGAAAGCAGAAAGATGTGTTAGTCCGAGGGTCTTCAAACTTGGCAAGTTTAAGACTTGTGGACTTCAACTCCCAGAATTCCTGAGCTAACATGACTGGAGGAGGAATTCTGGGAGTTGAAGTCCACAAATCTTAAAATTGTCAAGTTTGAAGACCCCTGTGTTTGTCTATCTGGCATCACTTTTTCACTTTTGCTAATGGACTCAAACGAATATTCAAAGTGCTAGTGGTAAGTTGACTATCTCCCTCCAAAAAGCAGCACCTGGAGTCCTTGCCAAAATTCAATAGATAGATGAATTTTCCATGTTTTCTTTAGGGCACTTTAGAGGTGTATGAGAGAACTGATTGTAATCTAGTTGAAAGCATTACATCAGCTGAATTGGGGAACAAAGCCATCCTAATGATTTGATTTGAGGGGGTAGAAGAGCCTGATTTAATCTGATGAGTTGCTCCCATCAAGCGAAAATGGACTTTCATATGTGTTACTGCCCACAATTTTAAAAGCTCATGAAATAAAGTCCAGCCCAATTTGTTTCTCTAGTGCACCACTTCATCATAGAATGACTCAACTTTATTCAATCTGTGTTTCCTTCAAAATAAGCATTCTATTGAAATTTTATTGCATGCAATAAGCTAAACACCCTGAATCAAATCTGTTGTTTGCTATTC
Organism: Pseudonaja textilis; assembly: GCF_900518735.1. Next base: position 7,468,144 of record NW_020769353.1, read on the forward strand.
ATCCATTTGACTCATATTCCTATACAAGGATTTTTGTTTCTTAAAAAATTAAAGCAAGATTTTTACATTTAATAGAATCATTTTACTCATTCCTTCCTTCCCCTTTAAGTCAGTATTAACACCTGGTGACTTCTTGAACAAGTCCCTGCATTTTTCTTTATAACATTTCAGAAATAGTTTCCCATTGCCTTGTTCCTACCATTGAGAGAGATGACTGGTGCAAGGTCATCCAGCTAGCTTTGTGCCTAAGGTGGGACCATTGTCTCCTGGTTTCTAGCTTGATTCCTTAACAAGTAGATCAAACAGGTTCTTTAATGTGATGAGCTACTGTATATTCTTTTTATGAATCCTAATTTAACTTGGCTCCTCCTTCCAGCCAGCTCATCTGCCAATTGTGGGCTGATGAGAAAACAGTTCCTATCTATAGATGCTGTGGTTTTAGTCAAAATCATAGTCAGAAACTTATAAGGAGGAAGGAACAACTGGATGACCTTAGGTGGAACTATCTCAGCTACACATTGCTAAGAAGATGAGTGGAACAGCTTCCAAACTCTCCATTGCCACAGTGTTGACAATCATCAACCAGACCCAGAAGGAACATCTCTAGAATAGGATAGAATAGAATAGAATACTTTATTGGCCAAGTGTGATTGGACACACAAGGAATTTGTCTTGGTGTAAATACTCTCAGTATACATAAAGAAAAGTACATTAGTTAAGAATCAAGAATCATAACATACAACACTTAATGATAGTCATAGGGTACAATCAATAATCAAATCATATTAGGAAATATTCAATATAAATCATAAGGATACAAACAATAAAGTTACAGTCCTACAATCACAAGTGGGAGGGGATGGGTGATAAGGAGAGATGAGAAGATTAACAGACTAGTAGTGTACACTTTGTAAATAGTTGAACAGTGTTGAGGGAATTATTTGTTTAGCAGAGTGATGGCTTTCGGGAAAAAACTGTTCTTGTGTCTAGTTGTACTGGTGTGCAGTGCTCTATGGCGTCGTTTTGAGGGAAAGAGTTGAAACGGTTTATGTCCGGGATGTGAGGGGTCTGTAAATATTTTCACAGCCCTCTTTTTGACTTGTGCAGTATACAGGTCCTCAATTGAAGGCAGATGGGTAGTAATTGTTTTTTCTGCAGTCCTAATTATCCTCTGAAGTCTGTGTCTGTCCTGTTGGGTTGCAGAACCAAACCAGGCAGTTATAGAGGTGCAGATGACAGAATCATTCATTCCTCTGTAGAACTGTATCAGCAGCTCCTTGGGCAGTTTAAACTTTCTGAGCTGGCGCAGAAAGAACATTCTTTGTTGTCCTTTTTTGATGACGTTTTTGATGTTAGATGTCCATTTTAGGTCAAAATATATAGTAAAACCTAGAAATTTGAAAGTCTCTACTGTTGATACTGTGTTGTCTAGAACTTCCTTCTAAAAGAGAGAATACAGGTCCTAACTTTAGACTCTAGAAGAGATGTGCCATATGGTGGAGTCTACGTGAGCATGAAGAAGTTCTTAGGTAAAGAACAAGCAGTCAATACAGTCCAGGTATCCCCTTTGGGTATTTACTTCAGCCTTGGATATTCATTGTCATTCACTGGCTGTGAAACAAAACTACTGCATTAAAAGAATTTGATCTGAAAAACACTAAAAAAAGGATCAGTTTCTAGGAAATTTGGACTAAAGATTATTTTCAAAGGGTTGCATAGAGACAGAAGAGTGCAGGGGTGGGCTTCTACCAGTTTGCACCTATTCATTAGAACCAGTTGTTAACATTGTAGGCAGTTCAGAGAACCAGTTGTTAGAAGAAATTACTGGCCTAATCCTGTAAGGAAGGCAGGAAGGAAACATTCTGGTGTTGCTTACAGAAACTGCCTCTCCGTTAACCCTTATTACATTCTTGGCAGGACTAGACTTCCTGTCTCTGGAATGTCTCTGGAGTTTTCTCCCCTCCTTTGCTGATACTTTGCCTGTGTGGAGTGACCATTCAAAGTTACAGTGGCACTGACTTATGACCCTTTTCCACATTTACAACTGTTGCAGCATCCCCACAGTCATGAGAGGTCAGGCAAGGAGATGCGTGCCTCAATGTGAGTGATGTTGAGTTGGCCACGCCCAGCCAATAACATGACCACCAAGCCATGTCCATCCAGTCACATGACCACCAAGCCACGTCCACCACTTAAGCCACACCCACAGAACTGGTTGTTAAAAATTTGAATCCCACCCCTGGAAGAGTGGCATGGTGGTGCAGTTGTTTAAAAACACTAGATTGTTGGCCATAGATGGTTGGCACTCCAGTGGTCCAAGGCCATGGCACCACATGACGGAGTGAGCTCCTGCCATTTGCCCAGCTCCTGCCTACCTAGCAGTTCAAAAGCATGTAACAATTCAACTAGATAAATAGGTACTATTTTGGTGGGAAAAGCTAGCAGTGCTCGGTCTAGAAGTGGGAGGTGGTGTCGGATGTGCCTGGATATAATGCAAAATTGGCAGAAGAAAGCCTGGGTGACCCAACATTTTCCAAACACTGCTAGCTAGCTGGTGCAAAGCCAGTCTGCTCCCTGTGGTGTACCATGGATAGTATGTATGAATGAACAAAATGAATTGTCTTAGGCTTCCAGAACAACTCTGTGGCAAGAAGCATTGTAGATTTCCTTGAATAATAAGGAACAAGTAACTTACGTCCTTTTGTTGTTCTGAAGTCACTAATGTGGCTGCATGTTCCCTGCTTCCTATTAAATAAGGTAGATGAAAGATGTTCTTCCTATTGGACAAGGCAGGTATGATGGATCATTTCTTCTGATGTCTAACAAGTATGAAAGTCATAGCTTTACTTAGTGCTGTCTATTACCAATAAATTAAATTAAAACTTACTTCCAGAGAATATGTTCTACAATTGGTGCCAAGTTCTGTGGAACTAATGGAACTGACTTGGGTAAATACAAAAATATAAGATTTACAAATCTGTGTTTTTACTTTTTTTAAAAAAAAAAATTGCATCTGGGAAGGTGCAAATCTCTGTTTAAAGAGGAAAGTATGTTGTGAGGTATGTGATCTGATTCTCAGCTAAAATAAAGTCTGAATTCTGATTACAGTGAAGTTCCAGAAATCCTTCTCCTCAATTTTCCTGCTTGAAAGGGAGTAATATTTTTCTTCCCATGCCAATGATTTAATGAAGAAGTCCAATAAATACAAATCCTTGTTTGCTACAATATATTATGCAAGAATTCCTCATACCAAGGATATACAGCAGAAGTATCAAACTCGATTTCATCGAGAGCTGCATCAGGGTTGTATTTGACAGCGGGGTCGGAGTGGGTATGGCCCAGGTGGGCATGGCCAGTTTGATATTACTCATGTTGGGAGCACCTGTGGCCCAAGCACTCTGCCAGAAAAAAACAGGTTCCTGAACTCCATTTTTGGTTGGGATGAACCCCTGCAACCCTCTGCCAGCAAAAACGGAGCTCAGGAGGGCCACGTTTTCGCTGGCAGAGGCACCTCAGGCTGGTCCTTTGCTATTTCCAGAGCTTCCCCATGGGCTGTATCTAAGTAGCCCATGAGCCAGATCTGGCCCCCAGGCCTTGAGTTTTACACCTCTGATATACAGTATGAAACTTTAAGGCAAATGTCTGAAGACCAACATTTCCATTTTGTGCAGTGATGCTTTCACTTTCTTCTAATCTAACATAGGTATTTGCAGGATAACTAATAATTACAATCCTATTGCTTATTTAGTAACAGATAAGCACATACTTAGTGTCCTTTTAAGTACCATTTTTAATACAATTCCTTCTGGTGAATTCATGACCTAATTGCTGATTTAAAGTGGCTCATCCAAATCCAGTTGAAATCACTTATTACTAAGACAACCAATTTGGTCTGCTTCATTTCCACTTTGACAATTGCAAGTTTTCCTGAATCCGTACTTCTTACATTCCATGTTCCAGTGTGTGTATATATGCACCTATAAAAAGAGCTTTTTTCCCTTTTCAGTTTTAGCAACATGAATCACTGGATTATTTGTGACTCGGATCTAATTCAGCATAGTTTCCAGAACTTCTGATGATTGTTGTCTTTGGTGAAAGAAGGTAGAAAGAAAGAAAGAAAGAAAGAAAGAAAGAAAGAAAGAAAGAAAGA
>NW_020769353.1:7472303-7489629 GCF_900518735.1 Pseudonaja textilis
AGAAAGAAAGAAAGAAAGAAAGAAAGAAAGAAAGAAAGAAAGAAAGAAAGAAAGAAAGAAAGAAAGAAAGAAAGAAACCTTCATAACCTGGTACCCAATTTCATCTAAATAATTATATAGTGACCTTGGCAATAATACAGAGGGCATGTGGTTTTGGTGTCCTTTCTTCTAGATGGATTGGGTTTTCTCTAAGATATTTGGGACATCAAAAAGTGAAGATGCAGATGATCAAAGTTCTTCCCCTTACTATTTATTTAGTGCAGGGGTGTCAAACTCAATTTCATTGAGGGCCACACCAAGGTTGTGTTTGACCTTGGGGGGACCGGGGTGGGTGTGGACATCTTGACATCACTTGTGTTGGGAGGGTGCCTGTGGTGGCCAAGCACTCTGCCAATGAAAACTGGCTCCTGGGCTCTGTTTCCGGCTGCAGCAGCCTACTAAAATCCCCCTGCAGCCCTCCCGACCTCTATTTTCACTGGGAGAGGCACTGTGGGGCTGGTCCTTCACTGTTTCCAGGGTGGCCCAATGGGCCAGGACTAAGTACCCCCACAGGCCATATCTGGCCCCCAGGCCTTGAGTTTGATTTAGTGTATGGCAAAAATGTTGCAAAAGCACATCATAATTACATTCCCAATGATAAAATATGAAACTGTTCACTCATTCTCAGATTCAAAGACAGACTATTCATATAGTCAATAAAATGATGGAGCTTTCCTGATATGTGTTCAGAGAGCACCGTTCCATAATATATTGCATCACAACTATATTCCAAAGAAGAGAGCAACCCCCATTTATGAAGGAGATTAGCATACCTGGGATGTTACCTTGCTTAGTAACAAAAATTCTGGTCCCAATTGTGGTTCTCAGTCAAGGACTGCCTAAATACAAATACATACAGTCCATACCCAGATTCCAAATCATACTCAAAACTAAGCAACGCTATTCCTTTCATTGGGAGAAAAATATTTTAAATTTGATTGTTGCAATGATTGCTTATTACCAATGACATACTTGACACTATGACAAACTATGACATTTTTGTTTTTGCTTCCTTCCTTTGCTCTATCAATTAATATGCAGTTAAAGTAAATGTGTATTTATTTCCTGCCAAAACTGATCCTATGAAATCATTACTTTTATTTAGGGAGGGCCTCTTTAGCAAACCACAGCCCTGAAAATTTAGAAAACTGAGGAAAACATTCAACCAATCTTGTTTGGAATTGAAAGTGTCCCTCTCTCCACCCTATCTAGCACAAGCTCTTTACGTGATCCTGACCCAGTTAAGTGAATTTTGTGAAAGAAAGAGAAAACTTCTGAACCTTTGCTAGGTCCAATAAAGAATTCTTCATTCTGAGACCATGAGGTCGACCCCAAGAGGGACAGCCTTGCCGCTACTCTGCCATATCCCTATTTTTATTTGTGAATTGTTGGTGGGCATGTCAAAGCATTTCCTAGGGCGATTTTTCTGAATGTGATTTTTGCATGAGCGCATTTGAATCAACTCTCAGCCAAGCAGCCAGGACTGCAATCATGCACCTTATTGCTCACAACAATTGGCCACCCACAACTGGTAGCAGTATCAAACTCCTGATAAATTGCATGTATTTCTCATCATCTCTCTCAAAAGATATGCACAGCTGTTTAGCTCTGGGAGTAGAGGGGGATAGCAAGACATTTAAAACCAAGCCTCACCTCTGTGATCTTTTATGATGGATGCCGGATGCCATCAGTGATCAGCACAAGAGAGGCCAGGGCATGCATTTATTATAAATAACATGTCTGTGGAGCCTTTGCAAAACGTTTTCCCTCAATCAAATCTTTGCTATTTAAATAAAACCGGGAGGGAGGAAACGCGATATCACTAATGAGGTGCAAATTATATTGGCAAGAACACGTACACATCCCAGGCAGCTGATTATCTTTCATCAAGCCAGTTAAGTAATGTAGTCCTCTTAATGAATGAATGGATTTGCAAGTCCAGTTAGGGCCCAGAGTTCAACCCTGAGACAAGTTAATCTGCTATTTTAAAAAAAATTAAATTAGCCGATTGGAATTCAGCTGATAGAAGTATTCGGAACAAACTTCCTGGTTCATATTTTTTTTCTCATTTCCCCCGTCAATGTGGAAGACTTGAAGGCTTCAAATCTTAGGGGACTTGGTGCTCGAACTCCCCACCATCCATGCATATGGAACGGCTAATGATAGAAGCCAACCCAGTGGAGAAGGCAATTCCATGTAGACATTTTCTCCAAAATGGATTATTTCAGCCTGGTTGGTCACAGATTCCGTAGTTTTCGAGCGATTCATCTTACTATTAATAATGTCAGAGAATTTTAGGCCCTTGAATTAAATAATGATAAATAGGAGGCACAGAACGAGCTCGGCAGAGGCAGTGTCTGTTTATTTCAGCACAAGGCTCTGTCAGGCCTGATAAATCGGATCCCTGAAATAGTTTATAAAGTACCGAATTGATGTGGCAGTTTGGTGAGGGGAGAGAATTAATGTCACGGGAGAAGCTTGCAACCCAGATTTTGATGAAAGCCTAGGAAAGTCGTTTTATATAAATGGCCAGGAATGGAGAGGAGAGAAAAAAGGAGGGAGAGAAAAAAGCCAGAAAGGAACTTGTGAAATTTCAATACACCCCAAAAGAAAAGTAACACAGGCAGGGAGGGAATGACAAGATGGGAGTCCAAAAAGAAGGAGGCCATAACTTTGCTATCAAACAGAGGTGGTATTCAACAGATTCTGACCAGATCTGGAGAACCAGTAGCAGAAATTTTGAGTAGTTCGGAGAACCGGCAAATACCACTTCTGACTAGCCTCACCCCCATCTATTTTCAGTTTCTGGAGTCTCAGCTTATCAGCTGTGTCTTCTTTTGTTGCCCCGCATAGGAGAATGGAGCTGGAAAGCAGGTTAGTGGGGTAGGGAGGGAATGGGAATATGGGATATTTTGCAGTATCTTTCCCCTGAAGTGGGATGGGAATGGAGATTTTATAGTATCCTTCCCTTCCCATGCCCACCAAGCCACACCACACCCACCAAGCTATGCCCACAGAACCGGTTGTAAATTTTTTTAATCCCACCACTGTATCAAATCCCTCACTCCTTTTTTAAAATATGTATTTACAGGGGTGTGGGGAAGAGAGGAGACTTCAGTCACAAGATCGCAGCTGCCATCCTGACATTTGGACCTCTGTGGATGCCCCTGATCAGTCGCCTGAAAAGTTAATAACTCCAACATTGGAGTATAGGAAGTGGAAGAAGTGGGTCATAGGTTGGCTTCCTATTTTACAGGCCAAGAAGTAAACACTTTGTATACAAAGGATGGATCTGGGAGAGAGGACATCATAAGGAAATTAAAAATTAAGCCACCTAAACTAATGAAAGGTGTACAAAAGCTATCGTGCAATTTCTTGAAAATGTTCATCACATCAGGGTTTCTACCTTCCCTTAGCTTGAAAATTTATTTCAATTTTCTCTACTTGGTGGTTTTGAACTTCTTTTACTGTCAGAGATGCTACTGTTTACTTGCCCGCCTTCGCAGTGCATCATTTTATGCTACAATCTTTGCTTCACTGGATTTGCTACTTCAAGTGGGCAGCTGAGGCTGACTTTGCACAGGGTCTAGCAAGAAATCTAAGGACTATGGCCTTTATTGGGGAATGTAAAACATCAGTTGCTAAAAACAAGATGTGAATGTGCTCACTGAATCCATCTTAAGGAGCTGATTTCTAGGAGTCTTAATGCAGATCCTTAGAAAGCATAGCAAACAAAGCAGGATCTTGCTCAGAGGTCTCAAAATTAAGGCCTAGGGCCCAGATCTGACCCACGGGGTGCTTAGATCTGGCCTGAGGGCTGACCCTGGAAACAGTGAAGAACTGGGCCACCATGCTTCTGCCAGCAAAAATGGAGCTTGGAAGGGCTGATCTGTTTCCGCTGGCAGAAAGTTGCAGGAGGACATCCCAGCTCAAAATGGAGGTTGTGAGGGTCTTCCATTTTTTTTCTGGAAGAGGGTTGCAGGAGGCTGTCCCAGCTGAAAACAGAGCTCAGGAGCCCATTTTCCCCGGCACAGCACTTGGGCCACTATAGGTGCCCCCTGACAAGTGATGTCATGCTGGACATGCCCACCACGTCCATGCCCATTCTGGTCCCCGAGGTCAAACAAAACCCTGATGTGGCCCTCAATGAAATTGAGTTTGACACCCCTGATCTTCCTGATTTCCACATCCTAATTCAGCCCTTCCAAAATGGTAATTCTTGTAGATACATTAAGTCACAATCTTGAAATTTCTGTTATGAGGCCCAAACAAATTAATACCTATAGGTGTTGTTCTCCACTCTGAGAATGCCAACAAATAAGGAACGATGTATCGTTTAAGCATCTATAGATCAAAGTCCCATCATCCTCAGCCAACATAGCTAATGTTTCTGTTCATGGCAGATGATGGAAACTGTGGCCCATCAGACCAGGAAGATACCAAGCAGGTAAGTTTCTTCTACCTGGAGGTGATCCTCACCTCCAAGTTTGCCAGTATCAGATCAACCACCAGCTGATACTTCTATGGTGAGGGCAATAAATGAAGATTTAGGCACTACAAGGTTAGAAACCTGGTCAGATTTTAAAATCTGGATATGAACAAGATATTAACAGGAGTTTTTTATTAGGTATTTCTTTTATTTTCACATTTTAAAAAGGGGTTGTGGGTTTTTTTAAAACTGTAGCGATCTTTCATGTTTTCTGCAAAGATTGAGTTAAGGCAAATAGTTGATTTATTTGTAAACATGAACAACATTTATTGATCTTTTAGAGACAACCAAATCAATTGGTAGTTCAGTAGTAGAACTGATCAAAGGATGGATAGCCAGACAATGAAAACGACTGTAAAACAGTTTCTGCCTAATTAGCTTCTTTTATTTGCATTTTTTATCCAAATTTACATATGGGCTTGTTTGGAAAAAGGACTATTTTATCTCCCTAGAGAGCATTAGGGTTTTTCATAGTTTTGATGCTCTCTATAATTATAATGGTAATGTTCATAATGATGATACATTTATACTGTTCTAAGTGTTCACATGATTGGAATAATAGATACTCCCTGGTTCTCTATATCTTTGGAGAGTCCAGTATTTGCCTTTTATTATATGCTATAAGTAAAGGGAAGAAATATAAAGTTGATTTATTTGAGTAAGACTAAAACATTATGTAGTTATTTCTTACATGGACTTTCTGCTGACATGATTGAAAATGATGCTTTATAGAATTGTCTATAGATAAGAAATGAGGTGTGGGATGAAGAGATCTTAGATGTAAACCAAGAGGGGGTGAAGATTGTGAAGGGGGTGAAGAAAAATTGTTCATACTTGTTGTGAAGAAGGTTGGAAGTCACCTCTTTTCTCTTTTTTTACTAAATCCTTTCCTTTTTCTTTCTTTTCCCTTTTCTATGTTTTGTTCTTTTCCTTTAAACCTTTTGTTCTTTCTATTGTTCTAGTTAATATTAGATTTTACTATCTAATCCACAACTCCCAGAGGTAAGCTATCCAACTGATCAATTGTTCTCACTGTCAGAAAATTTCTCCTTAATTCTAAGCTTGATTTCTCTTTAATCATCTTATATCTGTTGTTTCTTGTCCTGCCTTCAAATGTTTTGGAAAATGAGTGGACCTCTTCTCCGTGACAGCCCCTCAAATACCAGAAGAAGCTAATCGCATCCTTACCTTTCTGTTTGTAAGTGTCTCTGCTTTATAGCTATAGGCCAAACCTATGCTCTAAAAAGGAAAAAAAAAGTCCATATAAAACTGAGAGACTATTCTATCATTACAGAATGAAGAGAGTCTTGGAGAGATAAAGATGAAATTCCAGATAATTTTATGGCAAAGTTAAATTTTGAATAAAGAACACTCTACCTATTTCAATATTAAACCTTCAGCTACAGCATTTTGATTATTTATATATGGTAGTAAAAATAGGGGTACAATCTAAATTCTATCAAATAGTTGAAAAGATTTAATCATTGTCCTCTTCTGCTTCACATGTATACAAGCTGAGATGGGTGGCAAGATAGTCTTCATTTATTTTCTTTATTAATTTGGGTAATAAGTCTTAACTTGTCTCTCTGAGCAGGGAATAAATACAGACCCAGGAAAGGAATAGTTGATATCTTGATCAATCACGGGAGCACCTCTCACCTAAAATGGTATGGACTTACTGCTTACTAGTAGCAATACCCATACCACAATAAGCCATCATTTTAGAATAAATTAGACTAACAGAGTTGGAAGGGACCTTCCAACTCTGTTATTCTGCTAGTCTAACCCGCAGGAAACCCTATACCATTTCAGACAAATTGTTGTCCAATCTCTTCTTAAAAACCTCCAGTGTTAGAGAATTCACAATTTCTGGAGGCAAGTTATTCCACTGGTTAATTGTTCTGTCAGGTTTTTTCTTAGTTCTAGGATGCTACTCCCCTTTGATTAGTTTCCATCCATTGCTTCTTATCTTGCTCTCACATGCTTCGGAGAATAACTTGACTCCTTCTTTCTGGCAATCCCTGAGATATCAGAACACTGCTATCATGTCACCCCTAGTCCTTCTTTTCATCAGACACTAGACACACCCAATTCCAGCAACTGTTCTTTATATGTTTTAGCCTCCAGTTCCCTAATCATCTTTGTTGCTCTTCTCTGCACTTTTTTTAGAGTCTTAACATCTTTTTTACATTGTGGTGACCAAAACTGGATGTGGTATTCCTAGTGTGGCCTTACCAAGGCATTATAAAGTGATATTAACACTTCACATGATCTTGATTCTATTCCTCTGTTTATGCAGTCTAGAACTGTGTTGGCTTTTTTGGCCTCTGTAGCACACTGCTGGCTCATATTTAAGTGATTGTCCACTAGGACTACTAGATCTCTCTCACAGTTACTACTATTGAGCAAGACACACATATACTGTACCTGTGTATTTGGTGCATTTTGTTCTGCATGATTTGCTGATGTAGGCATAATTGGCTGTTTACCATAAACAATGATAGGTAAATCTATATTGTTTCTGCATTACTCTCCCAGTTTGAGGGAATTAAATGTCAATTTCTCAAAAAAAAAAAAAACCTGCCACAATTCCAGTCGAGCACCAATATCAACTGAATGGTTGCCACATTTTATTCTGTTTCATGAGTTCTGTGGCTGTTTTATTTTTAAAGATTTCAAATGGAAACATTTCAACATTTTCATTTATTTAATTGAACTTCTGTTTCCAAAGACAATTCAAAGAGTAGCAATGGGCTGACCTATCAAACTGAATACAATTCTCCAGCAATGACATTGTCCTCCCAATTACCCTCCCATTCCACCTTGTCATTTTTGCAAGGGAAAATATACAATTCAAGCAGAACATTTTTATGATTGGCAATTCTATTCACAGAAATGTTTGAGGACAAATTAAATTTACTTACACATCTTTTTTCATTTTCATTTTAAAATATAAGCTTCCTATAGACATGCTAGACAGCTTCTAAACCTGACAAATAGTTTTGAGTGTATACATAAACTTTTTAAAAGATTCCATATTTTTCCAAATTTTGCAGACTACCTTGAAAATTACAAAAGGAGAAGGAACAAAAACAAGCAAACAAATATAAAACTGCTGACATTTTGGCCAATTGCGTTAATATATTACAGGGGGAAAAGATTTTTTTAAAAAATCAGGAAAATAGTTATCAAAATGGAAATATCAGAGGAAATCTACAGGAAAATGCTCACATTGTGGCATGTGTATTGCATTTGAAAAAATCACTACCTGATGCAATCAGGAACAAAATCAATACTGGAAAAATGAAAAACGGAGTAAAAGTGTAATTAATTGCCAATCCTAAACCATTGATTGTGGTAGTGGTATAGAAAAGTGAACAAATGTTACTGTAAACAGAACTATAGATAAGATGCCCCGTCTAACATAATTTAATCTAAAAGTGTTCCATCATGTCTTAGATACATTATAATTTCACCATCAGAGTTTACATAATGCTGAGGTTGTGGCATTTTTAAAAATAGTTTTTGGGGAAAAAATCTTCCAACCCTTCAGACTGAAGCATAAGCTGAATGCATCATATTTATGAGTACTAACTGTAATATATGTTACTACTTTTCAAAAGGGGCAGATGGGCAAAATCCCATAAGGTTTTCTATCTGTGCTTAATTTCCCTAATGACTATTTCATATCCAGCCCATTCAGCTAAAGAGGCGCTAAATTAAGAAGACTGCTGTTTGAAGCTAAGGGTACAAATTGAATTTCAAACACCTAATAAGGTGTCGAAAATTACCTCAAGCTTTCAAATGTCATATAATGTAAAAATACAAATGAGTCTTGAAAAGCAGCTCCAGTTGTAATTAACATTCTGATGTGTTCAAATAATCAAACGTTCACCTCCAAGGAGCATATTGTAGGAGATTATTGCAAGTAATACTTTGCTAATCACTAGGTGACAACTATTTTTATGTCATTGATCCAGATTGCTTGCAACCATTTTGTCTCTGTCACTTGGTGGTTTTTTGTTTTTAATTCAATGATGTTTCACCCCCTCCTTCCCCCATGTTGAAGACAATCTGTCCTTCAAATCTCAACCGAGGTCAGTAATCAAATTCCGTAAGGAAAGGTCTCTGTCTCTCTCTCTCTCTCTCCTCCTCTCTCCCTTATATGAAATAGTTGGTTCTTTGCTCCAACTATTTTTAACCTGAAAAAGGACTTTGCTAATATTGAAAAGGGGCTAGATGTTTCCCAAATAACGCCCCCCTTAATAGATATTCTCAATTGAAGTTTTCTTTGGCTGAATAGTTCAGAATGATGGTAACCATAGAAATGGAATTTTATAGCTATTCCCTTTTTATTTAGCCATGAGGAATTTTTTCCAATCAGTCATATGCATCACAGATGTAAATATCAAGGGTATGATGTTCTCCATCATCTTTGTTTGGTGTTATTACTTCCTCCTCCTTTCAATAACAGGAAAAGATATCTGGGAATTTATCTTCAATCTCATACCAAGTTGTTGTCATCACATTTTTCATACAGGTTACATGACCTGTTTCTGACATTTCAGCCTTTATATCAAATCTGAACTGGCCTTGCTGTATATAGACATTTGCATACTCGTAATACTACGTTCCGATTGGGCAACCACTGCCGCCTAGCAATTGGTGGTTAACAACATGTTATGATTGGCCGCCTAAACAGTGGGAGGTTTAAAATGATGCCATTGTTTGCGAGCCGCCGCTATAAAAGAGGCTGCCGTGGCTCAAGTTCAGTGGAAGTTACTGACAGTTAATAAAGAGCTGAACTCAACTCTGGTCTTGAGTCTAACTTTGTTCTGGCGATAGAACACTGGCGACGAGGATGGGATCGAGAGGACAAAGACCGTAAGCACGCGGCAAAGAGAACCAAGAAATCGAAGAGATGGCCGGCAATAACTCTCCATCAGCACCGTTCAACCCAGCCGAAGAGGAGTGGGAATCATATATCGACAGATTCCTGATGTTCCTGGAAAGTAACGAACTACAAGGAATCACTGACGAGAGGAAGAGAGCCGTATTCCTGGCACATTGTGGACCTACAATTTTTAAAATGGCCAAGGCATTGGCAAAACCACATAATGTCAAGCAGATGGCATGAACCGGATGCTGAGAGCCCATTACGCACCTGTTGTTTCTAATCTCATTCGAAGACACGAATTCTATAAATGGGATCAACGAGAAGGCGAGAGTATCGGGGATTTCGTAGCAGCACTAAGGGACATTGGAGGGAGTGGCAAAGCCAACTCAACCAACCTGAAAAGGCCCGGCAGGAGCGGCATAGCTGACTCACCCTTCCAGGAGGTTCCAGAGAGAAGGACAGGAGAGACATCGATCCCTTCTGAACCGACTGAAAACAACACAGAGACTGAGCTGCGCAGGTCAAGTAGGACCCACAAAAGCCCCACCTACTTACGTGACTACATCAAGTAAAGTTGGACTGAACCAAGAGGGGAGGGGTGTTGTATATAGACATTTGCATACTCATAATATTACGGTCAGATTGGACGACCACTGCCGCCTAGCGATTGGTGATTAACAACATGTTATGATTGGCCGCCTAAACACCGGGAGGTTTAAAATGATGCCATTGGTTGCGAGCCACAAGCAGCCACTATAAAAGAGGCTGCCGCAGCTCAAGTTTAGTGGAAGTTACTGACAGTTAATAAAGAGCTGAACTCAACTCCGGTCTATCTTTGTTCTGGTGATGGAACAGGCCTGTCCACACATCATCCTTAGTGCAGCATGCAAACCAGTGTCTACATTTCCTGCATTGGGTGAGGAAATCACATCTTTCTCCTTCTATCCTGGCCACTTTATACAGAGGCACAATTGAGAGCATTTTAACAAACTGCATTCCTGTTTGGTTTGGTGGCAGCAGTGCTTCAGATAGAAAGTCCATACAGAGAGTGGTGAGAACAGCCAAGAAGATTATAGGAAGCTCGCTTTCTGTCCTTCAAGATATTGCTTATAAGCATTATGTGCTTAGAGTTCCAAGCACTGTTAGAGACCACACACACACACACACACACACTTTTTTCGTGGTCTTTTTCTATTGATCCCTTCTGGGAGGAGATTTCAAAGCATTTCTAACAGGGCTTTCAGATTGTGTAACAGCGTTGTTCACTATGCCATCCGTCTGGTAAACTTGCAAGATTTGTTTCTCTTGCCATGCACATGTATACATCAATGGTGGTATTCAACTTTTTTTACTACTGGTTCTGTGGGCATGGCTTGGTGGGCGTGGCAGGGGAAGGTTACTGCCCCACTAATCTGTTTTCCAGCTCCATTCTTCTGTGCAGGGAAACAAAAGAAGACTCAGCCCTGTTCAGGGCAACCAAAGAAGACCCGATCAGCTGGGACTTGGGAGGCAGAGGTGGTATTTGCCGGTTCTTTGAACTACTCAAAATTTCCACTACCGGTTCTCCAGAACTGGTCAGAACCTGCTGAATATCACCTCTGGTATACATCCGAATTAGACTGTGTTGTTTCTCTATGTCATATAATATATGTGGGTACATACATAATTATGTATGTATTATGTATGTATGTATGTATGTATGTATGTATGTATGTATGTATGTATGTATCTTGTCATTGTTGGAAGAAATGTCCATCTGGGTTCAGTTCCAAGTGGGAAGAAAGACACTGGAAACATGGAGACTGAATGGAAAGATGGTTTAATGGTGGACAGGATCACATTGAGGTCCTGGGCAAAATGGAATACATGGGTGAGAGAAAGATTTATATCCTTTGTTGGACTTTGAACTTGCTTCCTGTTCCTGTGACAAGAAATGTATCCTGATTGGTTATCAGACTCCCATGGGGCCATGCAGAGACAACTTTGTAGGTTGTCTTGAGTTCCAAGCTTGCTTGAATCTTGCTGGGTGATGTAATGAAGAGGTTTTGGGAAATTCCTGTTACACCTTAATGGCTTGGATCTGAGTGACGGTTAATCCCATCATCCTAGAGCTAAACTCCTTTTTTTGAACTATTACCATTTTGCAGATGGTACAGAATAATAAAAACAAAGACAAATAGGCTGAAAAACAGCTTTTATCCCAGGGCAGTAGCTCTTTGAATTCTACTGTATAGTGCAGTATTGGTGTGGTGTCGGGGTTTCAATGTGTGGATTGTGAAGGGTGTGTTTTTGTGTTTATTTTTATGGTCATGATGTGCACTGAAAATGATGCTTGATTTCATTGTACGAGGTGCAATGACAATAAAATAAACTAACTAACTAACTTTTGTCTTGTAGACAAGATGGCTGTCTTTCTGGGGCTATTGACAAAGATGAGGACTGCTTTCCAAGAGCATGTTTCTCCTTTTCTCATCCATAATATTCTACCTTTTTAAAATATTTCCTAGAATATTTCATTTATCTAGGAAAAGGGTGGATGTTAACTTTCTACATCAAGTTTATGTTCATATTAGAGGTGGAGACCCTTTGAGAACTGTATGCAAAATAATTTCATTTAATGTATGCCGATTAGTGTACATTCAAAGTGACAATAAAGTATTCTATTCTATTCTATTCTATTCTATTCTATTCTATTCTATTCTATTCTATTCTATTCTATTCTATTCTATTCTCACTGTTGATAGCTTAATTTTTTAAAGGCGAAATTATTGTGTGTGAAGCTGAACAACAAAATATGTATAGAGCTCAAAGGGACGTGGAAGAACAACTCTTCTTTATAGAATCTTCTCTCTTCCTCATTCATACAGAAACCTTAATAGAAGGCCAAGACTTACATAAAATTACACTGAGGAATGCAGGTTGTTCATCACATATGTGTTTTCCAGAATAAGCTATTCCGAATAGGTCCCTGTCAGATCTAGGCATATCCATTTGTTATGTGTTACACCTTGGATCACAACAGAATGCTTCAAGGGGAAAAATGTATTCTTTTGAAGCTATGACTGATTTAAAAATGGTGTTACCAAAAAATAAGGAAGGCTCTGAGCATTAAATAAAAATATTGTTAGGTCTTTAAAGATCAAGAAGTATCCTTTGAATTAAGACTGAAATCATTAACCTGAGCAAATGTATATAACATAATGCAACAGCGAACAGGCAAATTATTAGTCAATAGAGGAAGCCCTGCATTCAGTTTTATCCTAATTATCTAGCCTGAATAATAAGACACATAGACAGATCTAGCCTCTCGGGAAAAAATAAACAATAGCTTGAAATAGTAAAAATCACTACTGTTTCCTGCTGCTGCCATCATCTTAACCATCCAGGAGTAGGGTTACATTAAACAACAAGCTATGGTTTTGATTTTTTAAAGAATTAGTAGAATTATTTTATCAAAGATAGCTATTGCTCAGTTACCTCAATCTTTTCCCCAGCTTTGCTTTGTCTCATTCAGATTAGGCTTCAAAAATGATACCAAAACTGATAACTATGCCAAACCACAGGATAAACTTGATTTTCTTTTATAAATGCTGAACAGACAAGAACCAAGACAAATCCTTTTAGAATTCTGTAAGTTGAGGCTGTGCACTTCTTCAACTGTTTCATAGTCAGAACTGAAATTACTGCTACCCAATGCCTCATTTAGGCAGTGCATTAAGCTATTGTAATAAAAAAGTATTGAGATTCAGTTGGTTGTAGCGATTAACACATGAGGTTATGAGTTCTAGTCTTGCCCAGTGGTGGGATTCAAAATTGTTTACTACTGGTTCTGTGGGTGTGGCTTGATAGGCGCGGCATGACTTGGTGGGTATGGCTTGGTGGGCATGGCAGGGGAAGGATACTACAAAATATCCATTCCCACCCCACTCCTGGTGGAAGGTTACCAGCAGTTCTTCGAACTACTCAAAATTTCTGCTACCGGTTCTCCAGAACTGATCAGAACCTGCTGAATACCACCTCTGATCTTGCCCTAGGCACAAAGCTAGATGACTTTTGGGCCAGAGCTTCTCTCTCATCGGGCATGTTAAGAAGAAATTGGACAACCATTTATCTGGGAGTTGGACTAGAAGACTTCAAGACTCCTTCCAACTCTGATATTTTTTTACTTCTGAAGCCAGAAAAATTGCAGAGACCTATCCATATTAAGGCTTGTTTGTCCATAAAGCTTTAATGGATTCCAAGCAGGGCCAGTCAAATACAAGAATCAAATGCTAGTTGACCATTTATTTATTTATTTGATTTATCAATCGCTTACAAGATAATAGGTATAAGTATAAACATGAGTAAGAATACAGGAAATAGGTATGAATAAATGGGGACAATAGGACAGGGATGGGAGGCACGATGATGCACGCCCCTTACAGACCTCTTAGGAATGGGGTGAGGTCAATAGTGGATAGTTTGAGGTTAAATGAGTGGGGGTTAGAGGATGTAAGAACAGAGTCAGGTAGCACATTCCAGACTGCGGTTGGATTAGCCTATATTAAGAGAAAACACTCCCCATTCCTTGAATATACTCAATTGATACTACAGAGATCAAAATTCTAACTAATACTTTCTGTTTGGTAAGTTTCTATAGGAAACCTATGTAAAAGAAAGCAGGCATAAATGTAATTTTATAAGGAAGGGCATAACCCTGAGGTTCATGTGTTCCCTGAAAAGAAAATAGATCTGAAGGCATCTACAGAGTTCTTACCAAACTGTAATTTTTAAATTTATCAGGAGGAACAAATTGCTATAGAGTGGAAGTATCAACCATTTTTTAATTGAAATATAGATATAAATAAAGGGAAATTTGGTTCTTAATTTGGCCCCAGAGGTTACTGGAGTTATGGTATCTCCAGTGTATCATTCAAATATGTGTCCTTTAATCCAGAGCAGGGCTGTTAAATTTCCAGCCCCTGGGCCAGATGTATCGCGAAGGGGGGAAAAATTCCCATATGTCACGTGATGCCATTGTGATGATGTGAGTTTGACACCCCTGACCTAGAGGAAATGTGTAACATCAAATTGTGTAAGGAAACAGCTATGATATTCTGTGAATCTATACAAATAATTTCCATAAATTTAAGGAATATATATGTCCAGTAAAATTGCTCATAATTATTCCCACATACTGTCCCTTAGCCAAAGTAGTCATTTCCTCATGACCCATTGGCATATCATTTCTCCTGTTTAAATATCGGGTAGCTGCAATCCAAAGGTAGAATTTGGAACATAATTAATCTATTTCCTTTCTCTGTAAATTATTGTCGTATTTAGTGAAATTCTTCTTGTCAAGCAGTAAAAATGTAGTCTTTCTCCCTATATGCTTGGATTTTTGATCCTACATGGAATTTGATACATAAATCAATATTTAATAACAAAGCAATACGATTCTTCTATGTACTTTATTGTGCCTCTTGATGCATTTTAATAATCTTCACTTCCCAAAGGTGATGGAAACTTTATTTAATTAACGTCCATGAAATATTTTTTGCTATTTTACTTTGGGCCCTGCTTAAAAGCTAATTCCCACCCCTTCACTTTTTCTCTTTAGGTTTAATTGAATCTTAGGTTGATTTTCCACTACATTCTCTTCCCCATAACGATAGGCTTAGCCATGTCTTTTCAAACACGATCTTATAGAGCTATTCTGATAGATTTTCTCACGCTGCTCAGAGAATTTCTAAAGCAGACTATCTCAACCTGTGGTCTTCCTGATGTACTATCTGTTAATTCCCATGTTCTTAGGAAAGGAAAATACTCCAAGTCTCACAGTTTCAAAATGCACTAAATGAAGAAAAAGTGATTCCAAGTTATCAGGTCATGCTTGTTAGTTCAAGACATCTCATGTCAAGAAAGGGCAAAATGTGGTCTCTGAACACTTTATATTTTTAGGAGAATTTTTAAAGAGTTCACTGAACCACAAATTGTTTTATTGATCAGTAGTGGGGTAGACAGTGATGGAAACCTCTCTCCACAGAGTTTTGCAAAATAGAATACACATACATGTGATGCCAGTTTGCTTAGTGGTAAAGACTAGAAAGTAGGCTAATGTTCCACCTTAGATGCAAAGCCAGCTGGATATTCTTGGGCCAGTCACTCTCTGTCAACCTATGAGTTCAGGCTCACGTAACAAGCCAACTGGTCAACTCTGGTTGATTCCCCCTTAAAAAATGAACCCTACAAACATTGCGAAGAAATAAATCAAAAAAGAAAAAAAGATGTTATTAAAAAATAAAGAATTTGACTGAATGCAGCACATCCTGTATTTAATGAGATCAGTGATGGGATGGAATTATGATGGGAAGTACTACAAAGACAATGGTACCTTTGAGAGAACAAAGAGGCAGCATTTTTATCAGTTACTTATCTTATACCATCCTTGTTTCCCAGAACCACCTTCTATTATTATTTACCAACATTCATTGATCTTTTAAACACGGACAGAAGAAAATATTTCTAGCTCAGGGTTGAACTGCAAAGTTCTTGGTGCCCTCTGAACGTTGATGTTTTCTTGCAGATTTTTAATTACTAGACTTAGCACTAATAGAGAGTGCTGTTTGCTTTTATTTTATATACTAGTGATTTTAGTATTGTTGGGAAGAATCTTGGTAGTTATTTATCTCTATATAGAGATTTATCCCTAGGCTTCAAGATTAAACCTCTGTGTAGAAGGACATCAACAGATAAATAAAGTGCCATTCAAACAAGACAACCAAAAAGCCAAAAATGAAGCAAAAACACCAATCAACACCCAAATAATCAGAGATTAACACCAAGATTAACATTAGACCAACAATCAAGAAGCAAACAATATCCCAATCAAGGAAGTACCAAGACCACTTAGTAGCTAAGCTAAATTCCTTTAAAATTGGCTAAGTATTAACTTTTTTATTACTTAACAAAGACTGTTTTCCAGAATATTTTTCTTGTTAATTTCTTGAGGATGGAATTTAATTTCAAGTCAGAAATGTTGCTATTTTGTTTAACTGTAGAATGCCCACAGCATCTTCTCATTTGACAAGCACATTGCATGCATTTCATATATTGGATTTCTTTGTCTTGTGATATTATCTTCAAAACAGGAAAGGGTTGAAACCTTGAAACCTCTGACCATACACTTTTATAATACAGTGGACATTTCATTTCATTTCCCCTCTCATTTTTATTTTTTATTGCCCATAAAGAAAAAAAAATATAGTGAGAATTCTTCCTCTGACACAGTTGGATTAGGGGAGTACATCAAACAAACCCAGGACGTACAGACCATGATGGCCTCTGGAAGAGGAGATTTGTTCCCAACAATTTTTGAGCCTAGGAGCCCAGCTCTGTTGCTATGTATGCTAATTGTGACAAAGAAGTGCATGAGTGAAAAATATCCCCAAAATGTATGAGGCAATGTTTCTATTATTGCTCTTTGAGGCTTTTTCCTTAGAGCTTTCTAAGCATGGCTGTTTGCTTGCAAACATTTTATTACAGGTAGTCCTCAACTTACGACATTAATTGAGTCTGGAATTACGGTCATAAATTGTGGTGGTTGGTATGTGGGTGACCACATGACCACACATGACTTTACAACCTTTTTATGTGGTGGTTGTTAAGCAAACACCATGGTCATTAAAGGAATTGTGGAGGTCTGCTGCAACTTTGAATAGTCGCTCAGCAACTGCTTGTAAATCTAGGACTCCCTTTACATGAGTAAGTAACATTATCAGTGGTGGTGAGTGTGTGTTTGCTCCCTGTTTATACAATCGGGTTTCCACTTTTCTTCTTGCCTGAGGCAAGAAGTTCAAGTATTGCCAGGACACCCCTTCCTTCCTTCCTTCCTTCCTTCCTTCCTTCCTTCCTTCCTTCCT
>NW_020769353.1:7489639-7580309 GCF_900518735.1 Pseudonaja textilis
CCTTCCTTCCTTCCTTCCTTCCTTCCTTCCTTCCTTCCTTCCTTCCTTCCTTCCTTCCTCACCCATCAGTGGCTTGAGGGCAAAGCAGTGGCTGCTTCAGTCCGGATTGGACTGATATCTTGCAGAAGACATCTGAAATTATGTAAAGATTTCTTGAAAGTGACCAACATATATTCACCATCAAGACTTGGCTTTGGAAGGGAGAGAAACAGTGTAATATCAATGTCGTTCACACACTTGCTACATGCTCTAAATTATCAACATAGCAATTTTGAACTTTGATTTTACAGAAATATGTCAAGTATTGCTGAAGTTATTCTAGGAATATGCTCTGCTGTCTCTGGAAAAAATGAGAGCTTGAATATGAAATAGACCAGTACCCTATTCTGTCATGTCATTTAACCATACTACTTAAGGCCATCGACCAATAATTTTATTTCCCCGCCCCCAGCTTCACTATTCTTTGAAAATCTGAAGGTTCTTTAAAGATGATAGATAGGCACTAATGGATTTTCTTAAAAATAAAAATTGTCTAGGCAAAGGGCTTGACCTTTCCAAGTCTCTATTTAGCACCCTCTGTTACAGCACTGTGCTTCATTTGTTACCATACTGCACCTCACTGGGAAAGGTAATTACAGTTAAAATTAAATTCTACAGACTGTCCTGCCTGCCTTTTAACAGTGAGAGGCAAAAGAGAGACCAATCCGGGTTTGTTCTCTTCTTGTTTAGAAGATTCATGTTTATCTAATGTGAAGTCAATATTATCGTCCTGTAAAGAGTTAGGGCACCACTAACAATCCATCAGGGAGAGTTTCTTTATCATGCCAAGGCTACGCTTGGGTAGCTCAAAATCTATTTAACACCGTGCTAATGCTTGAGCTCAGCTTTGCTGTGTCAGCATTCCCACCACCATTCATCTCAGCCTGAAACATTTCACAATCAAATGTTTTACCGAGTGCTCCCAATAGCGAAACCTTCCTGAAACGGGGGAGGAAAAACGGAACCATAGACACATACATCAGAGTGGGGTTTGGTATGTTTCAGAACAAAACAAGCAAGCTAGCAAGTAAAACTTTGTACTTTTGGCTCAGTGTCATATCTTGCCAGCCTTCCCAAGCGGACCAGACAGGAAACATGATAAGACGAACTAATTCTGATATTTTGTAAGGTTAGGTTAATAGAATGTCGCAAGTCTGAAAGTACAAATTCCCGCTGTCTCCCTTAGAGTCTGAGAAGTTAGGGAGTGTCGCTTATGAGTCTCTTTCTCTGCCCATTATATTGCTGAGGGCTACACCTTTCTGTTATCTGATCAATCCCTAGGCAACATTTATTGCCTGTATCACAAGGTCTTTCTCACATACCAGATGTCATAGAATAACAGAGTTGGAAGGGACCTTGGAGGTCATCTAGTTCAACCCCCTGCTTGAGCAGGAGACTCTATTCCATATATTAGCCTCCACCTAGGATTGAACTCACAGCCTCCTGATTGTGACACAAGAACTTTACCTTTAGGCCACCGTACTGGACCAAAGGGGGTATTCAGCCAGTTCTGATGGGTTCTGGAGAACCAGTAGTGGAAATTTTGAGTAGTTCAGAGAACCGGTAAATACCACCTCTAATTGGCCCTGCCCCCATCTATTTGCTGCTTCCTGAGTGCCAGCTGATCAGAGTACCAACTGATCGTCTGGGTCTTCTTTTGTTGCCCTGCACAGGATAATGGAGCTGGAAATCAGGTTAGTGGGGTGTGGAGGGAATGGGGATTTTACAGTATCTTGCCCCTGGAGTGGGGTGGAAATGGAGATTTTGCAGTATCCTTCCCCTGCCACACCCACTAAGCCACGCCCATCAAGGAGGGAGGGAGATTATAATTAGAGTGAGGGGAGGGTCTGAAGGAAGTCCTGCCTTAACACTTGGCCACCACAGGTGACATGTGTGACATTGAGCTGGCCAGGCCCACCCTGGCCACACACACCCCGGGCATGCCTCCCCTCTGCCCCCCCACCAGTCAAAAACAACCTTGATGCGGCCCTCAATGAAATTGAGTTTGACACCCCTGCTCTACAATTACATAGACTTGGGGAAGCTTTCAAAATTAAACCAAGATTAAAAATAGTTAAAAACATAAAACTCACCTCAGATTATGACAACCATGACAATAACAAGAAACCACACTGAGTGACCATAAACACATTACCTAAAATCTATTAAAAAATACCATAATTTTAGCTGGGTCAATGGAACCTTTTTCCATATATAAGAATGTACTTTAAACTGAGTTAGATTGTTTGACCTGGTAATCAAGAACTAGTGAAAAGCTTTCTGGCACCTCAAAAAGATTTTTCACACATCATAATTTGAACCTTGCATTCCACCTTTGAGAACGTCTCCTAATTTCATTCCTTTTACTTTGTAATAAATTTCTCAAGCAAATTCTCTTCGATCCAGGAACTTATAGAAAGAAAATGCGAAGAAATTTTGCAGTTCAGCCCTGATTCTAATGATAAACTGATCAAATTAAAACACTGACTTCGATTTTCAGCCTGTATATTGGCCTTCTGAGGCTTTGACTGGTTTGTTGGGCCTACGTTTTGCCTAGGTTTAAATTGAAATGTGGAACACATTGTTGAATCATGAAAATATTGTGCCTGATATATGAAAGAACTGGCATGCTATTATCAAAAGGGAAAGGTTACTGAAGAAAGTTAGCACCCACTCCTCTCCTAGAAGAATGAAATATTTTAGGAAACATTAAAAAGGCAGAATATTATATTTTCCTCGATGAGAAAAGGAGAAACATGCTCTTGGAAAGCAGCCCCCACCTTTGATAATAGCTCCAGAAAGATTGGCCCATCCTATCTACAAGACAAAAAGGCCTCCAGCTCCAGGGTGATAGGATTAGCCCTCACTCAAGATCCAAACCAGGACAAAGCCATTAAGCCATAATAGGAATTGCTCAACACCCTTTCAGAACACAAGCCTCTTCATTATATCATCACCCAGCAAGATTCAACTAAGCCTGGCACACAGACAGCCTACAAAGTGAGCTGAACCTCTGCATAGCCCCGTGAAAGTCTGACAACCAATAGGATACATTTCTTGACAGGAACAGGAAGCTGTAGGGCAAGGCCAAAGAGAGGTTATAAATCTCTCTCTCTTTCCAGTCCATGTGGTCAGCTGGCCAGGATTTCAAACCAAGGTGGTTCTGTTCACCATTAAACCATCCTTCCAAGCAATCTCCATGTTTCCAGTGTCTTTCTCCCCGGTTGTAATTGAACCCAGATGGACATTTCTTCCAACAGTACTAATGCAGGAAATAAACTATTGATCTTCCAGATCAGTGTTTCTCAACTTGACTGTAGAATTCTAGGAACTGAAGTCCACATACATCTTAAAATTTCCAAGATTGGGAAACATTGTTTAGATATTGCTGAACTACAATTTCCAGCAAGCTGTGGTCAACATGGATCGAGGATATCTGCAAGGGGGGATTTTTTTTTTAAAAAAGAAATCAAGATAGTAGCCCTGATGCACATGAAAAAGAACTTTTATCACAGGGTTTGCAGCTGTTATATTGATTTTTTTTTAACCTCCCCCCCCCCCCCCCAGATACCTCAGGCACGGCTAATGGTAAAATATGTTAGATTAGAAACAATTTAGGAATGGGTAGGCAAAATAATGAGAATTTAAGAACTCATTTGAAGGCATCTAAACAAAAAAAAAATCTATTAAGTAATCTCTTAACACGTCCACAATTTTGGAAAGAAAGGGAAGCTTTCTTTTTTCTTTCTGTACCTTTCCAGTTCAAAAGTTTATTAATATCTATTTTATTATTTTCTTAGTTTATTGGTTTTGACAATGTCATATTCAGGGATAAGGTCATTTAACATATGTTTAGTAGGCAAACATATTCCAAGATAACACATAACGTAGACTATTTTCAAATTGGGCCCAGGAATTAGAGTGACAGAATGAGTGAACTCTTCCATCAAAAAGCAAACATTTAATGTGGCATGTTAAGCTCTGTTCAATTTGATTAGATGAAATGCTTTGCCCCACATTCTCTCCCCTACGAGATGTAAATATTGAACTGTAGCTCTAGGTTGTTTGGCTGGCTGGGATGATTAAATAAGGGTTAATAAAGATAACTGCCGCTGTACTTCCTACAACCAAATTTATCTTTTTTGCTTTGCGTTTTGCAAAATTAATAACTCAATCTGGCATTGTTTTTCAAGGCACTGTGAGAATAACAGGTGTCTTGCAGACTTAATGCAGCTTGTCTAAGCCAGCAGAAAGAATCAGAAAATGAATTATGCCTTCTGGATAATATTTCCAAGTACATACAGGAATGGTTCAGGGCCATAGAGGAAAAAATAAACCTTATAAAATCTGTCTGGAAGGGTTCAACATAATAAAGTCAATACTTCTTTTGAAAACAAAAAAATAAATGAAAGAGTATGCACAACTGTGTTTTCCTTTCCTTTCCTTCTCTCCCCACTTCCTTCCTTCCAACTGTCCATCAGCATTCCAGCAAACCTCCATTCTAACCAATAACTCCGAGACAGAAAGCTTTAAAAAGTTCCTTTTATTTGGATAGTAACTGGCACAACTGTAGAATCCCGAATCTGAAAGTTCCAGGCTTCCTTGCAATAAGTAAAAACTACAAATCCATCCCCTACACCTATCACCACATCATATGGCCCAATCACCATCCATCCCAAAATAAGACTTCCTTTCACTATGCGCAACACGACCTGACCTTGAGTCAGAAAAAGAATTTTATTATGTCTAACTAGATATACTCCAATGAATTCCCCCCCATCCCACTTTCCCATTTCCCAATTGTGGCAGCATGGGGGCACTGGATTTCAATATGTCTTCTGTTATGTCTTTGGAACTGGTTGGGGTCCCCAACCAGGTCCGCTGTTTGAGCGGGAGCACCAGCAGCTCCCATTGGTTGGCTCCGTTTGACAGCCGGCTATATAAGCCGGCTGTCGAGCAGAGCCAGCCGTTGTCGCCCGCTGGTCTGCAAGTTAGCAAGCAGACGTGACAACCCTTTATTCTTTGCAATAAAGCCTGTTAGTTGTACGCTCTGGTCTCATGCCTCTTCCTTACCATCGCTCCACAACACTGGCGACGAGGATGAGATGGTCGAAGGCTAACCAGACGCGTTTATTCAAAGAGCTGTAAGTCACGGAGAGTGAAGCCACGGGCGCTGTAGCCACAGCCGCCCCACGCTCGCAAAGAGCGCGAAATTCAAACTGATATTTTTTGAGCTAATTCGCTGAAACGAGCCACAGGCGCCGCAGCCGAGGCCGCCCACGCTCACCAAGAGCGCGATTTTCAAAAAGAGCTACACAGCCCAGAGAGACAGCCGCAGCCACGTTCTTTTAAGAGTGCAAATTCAAATAGCGATTGAAGAAGACGAACCTGTTCTTTTCTCCACGATGAGTACTAATTCAGCATTCCCTCCATTCAAACCAAATGAGGAAACATGGGACTCCTACAAAAATCGATTCAGCCATTTTCTTGATGCCATCGGTTTAGCCGACGCTGCGGAGCATAGGAAGAAGTCCTATTTCCTGAGTTACTGCGGAGCCGCCGTCTTTGACACCGCTACAGCGTTAGTCGCACCCCGCGCCATCAGAAGCATCCCATGGGACGAGCTACAGGAAATACTTTCAAATCACTATTCGCCCAAACCGTCCCAAATAGCCAGAAGGTATGCCTTCAGGGTCAGGAAACAGGCAGAGGGGGAGTCGATCAATGAATACATGGCCGCCCTGAGAACAGCCGCTTTACAGTGCGGATTCAAAGAATATTTGGAAGACATGCTGTTGGACCAGATCGTCTGTGGGGTGAGAGACCTGAGACTCCAGAGGCATTTACTGGCAAAAAAGGACTTGACTCTAGCCTTAGCCATGGAGGAAGCCCTGGCTGCTGAGCTCTCGGCCCAGTCAGCAGCTGAAATTCAGGGCACTCGATCTAAACCCAGCACGCCAACTGTCCATTCTGAAGAAGTAATCAGCAAAGATGACCCCACAGACGCATCTGACATTAACCGCCTTAAACATCAGAAGCCTTCACAGGTAGAGCGGGGCAGAGAAACAACTTCACCCCCAAACAACCTCCCATGTGCCTAACCTGTGGAGGCTCCCACCCTAGGGCATCCTGCAGGTTCAGAAACGCCATCTGCCTGAACTGCCAAAAGAAGGGTCACATCGCTAGAGTCTGCCAAGCAGGGCGATCTTTACCTCAAAGGCCTCCACCACCTCCTAACTCCCAAAGGCAAGTGGAGGACTGCTATGCCTGCTACCACGCTAACCATACTTCCCAAACCCCTGATAAAATTAAAATTTCTGTTTTCCTAGAAGGTAAACCCTGCAGGATGGAGGTGGACACGGGATCCGCACTCTCAATCATCTCCTGGGATACCCTGAAGAGGATCCAGCCCAGACTGTCAAGGAAACAGCTACAAAGATGCCACTTGACGCTGCGGGACTACCAGGGCAAGAACATTCCTGTCCTCGGGAAAGGCAAGTTCCTTGTTCAATTCCAAGCCTTTAAAGGCCATCTGCCTCTAGTGGTTGTTAATGGTACCGTCCCTAGTCTATTGGAACTTGATTGGTTTCCTTCTCTCGGCCTTAGTGTAACCGGGATCCATGCTGTCTCAACTTCTGATGTAGATACACTATTTTCTGATTTTTCCGATGTATTTAGCAATGAGCTGGGTTGCTATTCGGGCACCCCCATATCATTTTCAGTAGACCCCCAGGCAACCCCTCTTCGTTTAAAACCACGTAGGGTACCTTTTGCCATCCGTCCCAAATTGGACGCAGAACTAGACAAACTACTCAAGCAAGGGGTGCTAGAACCCACTGATTTCACTAAATGGGAGACCCCCATAGTCACCCCACTTAAGAAAGATGGCAGTTTGAGAATCTGTGCGGATTACAAAACCACGCTCAACCGCTATCTGCAGGTCAGCGCATACCCTGTCCCCGTTTTTCAGCATCTGTTACACACTTTCGAACCCGGCACCATTTTCGCCAAGTTAGACATGTCCCAGGCATACCAACAGTTCCCTGTCGATGAGCAGACAGCAGAATTACAAACCATAGTCACGCACAGGGGGGCATTCAAGTGTAGGTGCCTCCAATTCGGGGTCAGCGTGGCCCCAGGCATTTTCCAGTCACTCATGGAGAGGATTCTCCAGGGTCTCCCAGGAGTGGTCCCCTACTTCGATGACATCTTAGTCTCAGCTACTAGCCGACCTCAACTCATTCAGAGAGTCAGGACAGTGCTGGAGAGGTTTAGACAGCATGGCCTTAAACTTAAGAGGGAGAAGTGTGCCATCGCCACTAGGCAGGTGGACTTTCTGGGTTATAGAATAGACGCCTCTGGCATCCACCCCGTTGAGTCCAAGGTGAAGGCCATCCATGAGGCACCCACACCCACCAACAAGACTGAACTTCAAGCTTTCCTGGGACTCCTGAACTTTTATGCCTCATTCCTCCCGCACAAGGCATCGGTCGCTGAACCATTACATAGGCTACTAGATAAAGACTCGCCCTGGCACTGGGGACCCAAGGAAACCCATGCTTTCAAGTCAGTCAAATCCTTACTCACATCAGAAGCGGTTCTAGTTCAATTCGATCAACGTCTTCCCCTGGTCCTGGCTGCTGACACATCCCCTTTTGGCATTGGGGCTGTCCTGAGCCACAGACTCCCCAACGGTTCCGAGGCACCAATTGCTTTCTTTTCTAGGACCCTTTCTCCAACTGAGAGGAACTACAGCCAAATCGATAAAGAGGCCTTGGCTGCAGTGGCTGCAGTTAAGAAGTTCCACGAATTCTTGTTTGGCCACCACTTTGAGTTAGTGACTCACCACAAACCTCTTTTAGGACTTCTGTCTGGAGATAAGCAAACCCCGCAGGTGCTTTCGCCCAGAATGACCAGATGGGCCCAGTTTCTGGCCGCTTACTTATTCAAGTTAGTGCATCGTCCTGGTAAGAACTTGAGCCACGCCGATGCCCTCAGTCGCTGTACCCTGCCAGTCCCAGTCGAAGACCCAGTGCCTATCCACGCCATTTTTGAGGTCAACGAACTCAAGCTCCCAGTGACAGCCGAGGACATCGCGGCGCACTCAAAGAAAGACAAAATCATCACCCAGGTTCTGGACTGGGTGGGAAGGGTGTGGCCGGAAACTCAATGTACAACTGATTTTGTCCCCTTTAAAACCCGCCAGCAGGAACTGTCAAAGTTGCAAGGTTGTCTATTGTGGGGAACAAGAGTGGTCATCCCAGCCTCCCTTCGAGTGCCCATCCTGAAGGTGCTTCACGAGGGTCATCCAGGCATCGTAAGAATGAAGGCCCTGGCCCGCAGCTACGTCTGGTGGCCCGGCATGGACGCTCAAATCGCCAACTGGGTAAGCTCTTGCCAGCCTTGCCAACAAACCAGGGCCGCCCCTCCAGCTGCCACGCCCACCAGATGGGAGAGTGCAAACGCCCCTTGGTCCCGCTTGCACGTCGACCTGGCTGGGCCTGTACATGGCAGGACCTTCTTGGTGGTCGTGGATTCATACTCCAAGTGGATTGATGTAGCCATACTTCCCACAACCACCACCCAGGCGATAGTTAAGGCCCTAACCCGTCTATTTGTCACCCACGGGCTTCCTGACACGCTGGTTTCAGACAATGGCCCACAGTTCACATCGTGTGAATTCAGCATGTACACTGCTAACTTGGGCATCAGACACGTCCTTACAGCACCATTCCATCCCGCTAGCAACGGGATGGCAGAGAGAGCAGTTAGGTCAGCCAAGGAGGCACTCGCCAGGTTTGGCCAGGAGGATTGGCACTCTAAACTGTCTCGTTTCCTGCTCAGCCAGCACACAACACCCTGCACCACCACCAACAAATCTCCTGCCGAACTTCTAATGAGGAGCCGCCTTAGAACCACCCTGGACAGGCTACACCCCCACTACTGCCCAGACACCCCCTTAGGGTCCGACAGTCTGGTCAGAGACTTCGCCCCACAAGACCTGGTATACGCCAGGAACTACGCGGGGGATCCGTTGTGGGTGCCAGGACAAGTCGTGTCAGTCACAGGTTCCAGGTCCTACAGGATCCTCCTAGAGGATGGACGTTTGTGGCGGAGACACGTGGATCAACTCAGAAGGTGGTGGAAGGGTGCGACAGATACCAACCCATGCCAACCTGCCAGCGCCAACGACGCCTCACCAGTGCCTGACGCGGATCCCCTGCGGAACCTGGTTTTCCCTGACGAGCGAGAGGACTGGCGGGAGAACCCGAGTTTCCAGCCAGAGTCACCACTCCAACCACCGAGCAACCCAGTTGACCAGCCGGACCTCGAGACTCAGCCGGGCCAACCTGAGCAGGGGTTTTCATCAGCACCACAGGACACTACGCCGGGGCAAACCCACGCCCCGACGACCGCCGAGGCACGTTCCGAAGACCAGGACTTGACACTGGCCGACAGTTCACCCGAACTGCGACGTTCTGGTCGCCAGCGAAGACAACCCTCGTATCTACAGGACTACGCATGTTCCCAGCTGGGGGAAAGGAGTGTTATGTCTGTGGAACTGGTTGGGGTCCCCAACCAGGTCCGCTGTTTGAGCGGGAGCACCAGCAGCTCCCATTGGTTGGCTCCGTTTGACAGCCGGCTATATAAGCCGGCTGTCGAGCAGAGCCAGCCGTTGTCGCCCGCTGGTCTGCAAGTTAGCAAGCAGACGCGACAACCCTTTATTCTTTGCAATAAAGCCTGTTAGTTGTACGCTCTGGTCTCATGCCTCTTCCTTACCATCGCTCCACAACATCTTCCAAAGCTGACACCTACCTTCCTTCCTTCCTTCCTTCCTTCCTTCCTTCCTTCCTTCCTTCCTTCCTTCCTTCCTTCCTTCCTTCCTTCCTTCCTTCCTTCCTTCCTGGTATACTATTGTTCATTTCAAATAGATTGGAAAAAAAGTTCTCTGGCAAAGGAAGTGATAACATCAATGGATTTGATGTCAGGGGCTGCTTTCTGACTATTTTAGTTTATTTTCTCAGCATGCCCCACAATAATCCAGTGCACTGCGCTGAAAATGGAATGATAGCCAATAGGAGAGAAAGCAATGATGGTAAGGATATTAAAGAGCTAAAATTTAACAAACAGATGCTAATAACTAGAAGTATTTCTCAACTTATGATCTATCACAGTGATTGTTCAAAGTCATAACCAGAGGTGGTGTTCAGCAGGTTCTGACCAGTTCTGGAGAACCGGTAGCAGAAATTTTGAGTCATTCAGAGAATCGGCAAATCCCACCTCTGACTTTCCCCACCCTCATCTATTCTCCACCTCCCAAATACCAGCTGATTGGCTGGGTCTTCTTTTGTTGCCCTGCATAGGAGAATGGAGCTGGAAAGCAGGTTAGTGGGGTGGGGAGGGGAGGGGGATTTTACAGTAATCTTCCCCTGCCACACCCACCAAGCCATGCCCACAGTACTGGTAGTAAATTTTTTGAATCCCACCACTGGTCATAACCCCTGGCAGGATACTTATGACCCAGATTTGAAGTTCTCAATTGGCCCATCCCTGGTCAAGTGATCACACTTTAGGCACTAACACTCAGCTAGGCTATACAGCCATTTGCAATGTCCCATGATCAGTTAATTGTGTTTTGCAATAGTGTTGCCTAAAACTGGTATTAATTTATGCTTTCAGAAAAACCATCTCATGGTGAACCATTGGCTCGCTTAACGACCAAGACATTCACTTAACAATTGTAGCAAAAAAGGTCATAAAATTGGGTCATTTACATGGGTGCTCTGATTTAGGAGTGTTATGACTTACAACTGTAATAGACAGGCTTCATTATACTTATAACTCAGGACTGTAAAGGAAGGTACACAACTTATCCAGCACATTGAACAATGAACTAAACGAAGATTTTAGTAATAAAAGTGATGAAAATAGCAAGTACCAAATTAAATTCAGCTACAATTTTGTCCACATCCTGCAAATTCTACAGTCTATAAATTCAACAGCAGGAATTCAATTCTGATGGGATTCAGTCTTCCATCCTTCTGACATTGGTCAAATGAGGACCTAAATGGTTGTGGAGCAGTTTACTGACATTGTAAACTGCTCAGAGAGTGTTGTAAGTCTAAGTATTATGCTTATTACTACTTAGAACATAGAATAGCAGAGTTGGAAGGGACCTTGGAGGTCATCCAGTTCAAATTCTTTGTTGCTTCTCTCTTTGATTAGTTTCCACCCATTGTTTCTTGTCCTGCCTTCTTGGTGCTTTGGGAAATAGGTTGACCCCACCCCCCTCTTCTTTGTGGTAGTCTCTCAAATATTGGGACACTGCTATTGTGTCACCCCTACTCCTTCTTTTCACTGGATTAGATATACCCAATTCCTGCAATTGTTCTTCATAAATTTTTAGCTTTCAGCTTCCTAATCAACTTTGTTGTTCTTCTCTGCACTCTTTCCAGTGTCTCAACATCTTTTTTTAATATTGTGGTGACCAAAATTGGATGCAGTATTCCAAGCACGGTCTTATTAAATCTTTATAAAGTGGTACTAATGTGGTAATGTAATATAGTACCACTTTACAAAATATAGGAGTCAGTGGTGGCATTCAATTTTTTTTACTACCGGTTCTGTGGGCATGGCTTGGTGGGCGTGGTGTGACTTGGTGGGTGTGGCTTGGTGGGCATGGCAGGAGAAGGATACTGCAAAATCTCCATTTCCACCCAACTCCAGGGGAAGGATACTATAAAATCCCCATTACCTCCCCATCCCACTATCCTGCTTTCCAGCTCTGTTCTCCTGTGCAGGGCAACAAAAGAAGATCCAGTGATCCGATCAGCTGGGACTCAGGAGGCAGCTCTGCTTTACCACCGGTTCTGTGGGCATGGTTTGGTGGGTGTGGTGTGGCTTGGTGGGCATGGCAGGAGAAGGATACTGCAAAATCTCCATTCCCTCCCCACCCCATTAACCTGCTTTCCAGCTCCATTCTCCTGTGCAGGGCAACTAAAGAAGACCCAGCTGATCAGTTGGGAGGTAGATAATAGATGGGGGCGGGACCAGTCAGAGGTGGTTTTTCCAAACTACTCAAAATTTCCACTAACGGTTCTCCAGAATCTGTCAGAACTGGCTGAATACCGCCTCCGATAGGAGTGAATCTTCCTAGGATTGCTTCTTCTCATCTTCCTATCTTGTGGCTTGAGCTGCTGCTGTTCTCTCCTCCATTTTGGCAATCCTGCTGCAAAAGGCATAGGGAATTGAGGCTCCTTCTGGTTTGCATCCTAAAACCTTGATAATTTCCCACCCCTTTCCTGCCTAGGCATATTTTTCATCCCCAAGTTACAGCAAAAATAATACAATGGGAAATGGGGCTTTCGTTAAAAAAAAAAGACTTCTGCCAATTTCATTGACATTATATCACAAGTGTAAAGCAGAAATGCACATGGAACTCAAACTAAATTGTAATCATAAGCTAGCCATGATCTTACAGGACCCAGTGCTGCCTTATTAAGTAACCACTTAAATTTACACCAGGCTAATAATGTATTTGCTCAGCTTGAAATTCTGCGCATAAAAGGTGGTAGAGAGAATATTAAGCATGGGTGGAAAGAATCTTTATTATTATTATTATTCATTTTATCTTTTTTTTCCCCTCCAGAACCTCTTGCAAATAGCAGCTGAAACAATTTATTTTGTAACCTATTAATCGTCTTGGCAAACGGTATTCATTCTGAAAGTTTTTTTTTTTAAATGGAGCTTATTAAGAATTAAATAAGATTACAAAAAGAAGTTAAATGAGGAGTAGGTGGAGGTGACAAAGGCAGCCTTATTCCTAAAAATACTGACACACAAAGGAGTGAGCCAAGGCAGGATGACGGAGTTGAGCAGGATGATTTTGAACAGATGTTTATTTCCCCAGGTGTGGCCAAGGATTCTGAGCACATAAAAATTTGGTCACAAGTTGTTGCTCTGGAATGGCAAAAAACCCATATCTTGACAGCCGCTGCACAAAGTTAAATGAAATGAAAATGAAGAATATGTACTGTTTTTGTAAAATATAATGCAGTATTACAAGTCCCATGGCAGCAACAAGAAATGAGGAATGCAGTTGAACGGGAGGAGGAGGAAGAGAAAGCAAGGGAGGTGAGAGGACAATAGTGTGGACTACTTTGTAGAACGGGATTTTAAGTTGTAGCTTACTTTGGAGTCTGTATTAAGAAGCTGCTAACCGCCAATTTAGTGTCTTGTATTTTTCCTTTAGAAATGAATGGATGATGTGGGATCAGTCTCTCTTTCTCCTGCTCTAGGGCATTACAAATGTGACAAAAAAGAGCAGAAAAACTATACAAGCCTCCTGGAGTTCTACAAAACTAATCTAATAATAATAAATAAGAAAACAAAACATATAACTAGTCCTTGACTTATGATCGTAACTGATTTCAGAATTACAGTTGCAATTCCTGCCAAATGTTAAATAGGCCAGCAATGGCCAACTTGATTTTATGACATTTTTTGTAGTGGTCATTAAATGAATTACCATGGTTGTTAAATTATCCTGTTGTCTACAATGGGGGAGAGGTTGCTGGAAACCTTGGTTTTGCTGATTTCCAGCAAAAGAGTTGTAAATTTTGGCTACACTTGGCTATAGGACATTGCAAAATTGCCATGAATGTAATTTGCCAAGTAGACAAAATGCAATCATGTGACTGTGTGTGGGGGGAGAGAGCATCAGAATCAAAATTCTTCCCCAAACCCCAAAAACTTTAACCTTAGACCGTCTACTATTGACCTCACCCCCTTCCTAAGAGGTCTGTAGGGGGCGTGCATAAGCACACCAACGTGCCTACCATCCCTGTCCTATTGTTTCTTTCATTTTTCTTATATGTATCCATGTATTCATAACTATGTTTTTACTTATACCTATTATCTTGTAAGCAATTGACAAACCAAATAAAATAAATAAATCATAACTTTAGTCACTAAGTGACCACTAAGTGAAGCATTGTAATAGGATGGGACTCTGCTTCCATTGCACAGTGTTTCTTGCTGTTGAGCAATTCTGATCTGATCAGCAACTGAATCTTACTGGGTTAAAGACATTGGGGAAAGTTGAAGGTGACAAATAAATTTTATCTCAAACTTTTGCTTTTGACCAGCTTTAGCTAGGCAGAAAAAAGCAGAGCAAGGTCAGACATGGTGGTGGGTGTGGCAGGGAAAGGATACTGTAAAATCTACAGTCAGAGGTGGTATTTGCTGGTTCTCTGAACTACTCCAAAATTTCCACTATCGGTTCTCTAGAACTGGTCAGAACCCGCTGAATACAGTCTCTCGGTTTGAGGATGTAGCAACAGAGTCAGATAGTGAGTTCCAGGCACTGACCACTCTGTTGCAGAAATTGTATTTTCTGCAATCAAGTTTGGAGTGGTTTGCTTTGAGTTTGTACCTATTATTTTCGCATGTGTCATTGTGGTTGAAGCTGAAGTAGTCATTGACAGATAGGACGTTGTAGCAGACAATGCAATGAATACCAAAAACAACAAGTATCAAACAATTTTTCCCATAAAGACTAGCGGGTCATGAGGAAATGAACACCAGGCTCGAGCTGGCATGTTGAGTACCAAATCATGAGTTCTGGGATAAAATATTCTCATCAAAATGTGTGGAATACCAAATTTGACAAGTTTCAAAGTAAGTACCAAGGTGCTTCTGTATTTTAGTTTTTAATTCCAGTTTCTTTTTCAGGGAAATCAAGAAAACTATGTGATTCTGTGTTATCAAATGTATTAGTTATAGGACCTGGCTTATCTGTTGATTATATTTAAAGGAAATGATAGTTAAGCCCTGGAATTTCTGCCCATTTTCCTGACAATTGATTCTGTCATTTCAAAAAGGGCCATAATTGCTCCTCTAAAGCCACATGGTCTTTTTTTCAACAAACACCCAATTTATTTATCTGAAATTTGGCACCCATAGAGACAGGTACTGCTTCTGAAAATTTCATCACACTCTGTCTCAAAATAGCAAACTTACAGATGCTTACAGTTCAATCTTCCGGCATAATTTTTAAAAAAACTTTCTCCTTGCATTTTCCTTTGCATTTATTTGACATCCCCTATTAGTAACACAGTAGATTGCATTCATCATCTTCATCATCATCAGTAGCAGCAGCAGCATCATTAGTACAGGTAGATCTCACTCAGTGACAGGTCACCTAACAAAACCATTTGAAGTTATGATAGAAAACTACTTTTTGATCCAATTTTGGAGTTCTGGTGGCTTCATACCTTCCCATGACCAGATTTCAGACTTGACAACCTGCTTATCTTTACACCTGGTTGTAATGTTCTGTGGTCATGGGACTGTAACTTAGGATATTTTATTGGCAGATTCTGGCCTTTTCAGCTGATTTCAGGCCAAAAAAAGGCCAACAGGAATACATGGATTCACTTAACCTCTATGGTTTTCACTTAACAGCCAGCACAAGTCAGGTCACTCATGTTGGTGCCTCAACCTATGACTTACAACAGATATTGCATCACTGTCACAAGTCAAGAACATCGAATAACTAAGAGAAATGCTTAGATTGAAAAGCCATAGATTAAAAAGTTAATAGAATAGAATAACAGAGTTGGAAGGGACCTTGAAGGTCTTCTACTCCAACTCCCTGCCCAGGCAGGAAACCCTATACACTTCGGACAAATGGTTATCCAACATCTTTTTAATAACTTCCAGTGTTGGAGTATTCACAGCTTCTGGAGGCAAGTTGTTCCACTGGTTAATTGTTCTAACTGTCAGGCAATTTCTCCTTAGTTCTAGATTGGTTCTCTCCTTGGTTGGTTTCCACCCATTGCTTCTTGTCTTGCGCTGAGGTGTTTTGGAGAATAGCTTGACTCCCTCTTCTTTGTGGCAGCCCCTGAGAGATTGGAACACTGCTATTATGTCACCCCTAGTCCTTCTTTGCATCAAACTAGACATACTCAGTTCCAGCAACTGTTTTTTATATGTTTTAGCCTCCAGTCCCCTAATCATCTTAGTTGTTCAAATACCTCTAATTGCCTGATACAAACTCTACAATGCTGAAAATATGACCCATTGCAAACTCTGTCCTTTTGCATTTGTGCTCCAATGTGTTCCAATGTCAGACACAAGCATGTGGGTGATGTAGTTGGGTTGTGACATGGACAAAATCAGTGAACAATGGAGATTTCCAGTCTGGTTTATTTCCATCATGGATAAGAAAAAAGGAGGAACAGTTATCTTCCTGGGAAATGGTTGCTTCTTTCAAATACCATAACATTGGCTGAAAGCAAACCTAGACAGCATTCATTAGAGACTGGATCTCCCATACCATGTGCATGTTTTCCTATTTCTCTCCCTCCCCCCACATGTCTTTGCTACCTCCACCTGTCTGTGCAAATTCTTCATGTGCAAACTCTTCATGTCTATTTAAAGAGCAATTTAAAGATAGCCAATCTCTAATGAATACTGTCTAGGTTGACTTTCAGCCCTTATTGTGGTATTTGAAAGAGGGAGCCATTTCCCAGCAAAATAACTTTTCCTTTTTTCTTATCCATGATAGAAACAAAGCCAGATTAAAAAAGCTCAGAGGCTTTTCTCTTACTAGTTTTGCAGTTTAACTAGTTTTGCAGTTATTAAACAGAAGGCAACTTTCTGCTTGAAACAAGCGAGCACGGTGGTGTTTAGGTATCATCGGTAATTAATATTGCTGAATCAAGACTGTCGGCTTTATTTAACTCCAGTTCCAGCATTTCTTCTGCCCCCCCCCCCCCCAGTCCTGTCCATGACTAGGCTGTCTGTAGAAATGAATTGTGGTACCTCTATAATTCGGACAGGATAATAATATATCTGGTGTTGTCCCTCCCTGCTTCCCCCATTTTCCTCCTCTTTGGATCAGCCACGCAATCTGTCATTGCATTCTAGAGAAAATGAATATTTTGCAAAGAAGAGGTATTTCTTTTGTTCTTACTTCCTTGCTTATGGCTTCCCAGCTTTATGATTATGGAAGATAGGGAAGGGCTCCTATGAGTATTGTGGCATTGCAGTAGTTGAATTTTTGCATTGTCAACTCTTGGGTGCTCTCATTCAGATGAATGTAGTGATTAACTCAATGAGCTTTAGTTACACGCACTACAAATTCTCTTGCTTTATTTGGATGGTTTGGGTGTGTGTATGTGGAAGTTGCTCTGAACAATAGCAGTAACAATAGCAATAGCACTTAGACTTATATACCATTTTGCAGTTCTTTACAGCCCTCTCTAAGCGGTTTTACAGAGTCAGCATATTGCCCCTATAATCTCAGTCTTCATTTTACTGACCTCCGAAGGATGGAAGGATGAATCAACCTTGAGCAAGTCAGAATCGAGTTGGTGACAGTCAGCAAAATTAGTCTGCAATACTGCATTTTAACCACTGCGCCACCACAGCTCTAGTAGCAACTGGGCCTGTAAATATAATACATGCTTATCTTACCCTTTTATGATGTATGATGCCATTAACACATTCCCCAAATGGTGGAGAACATGAATTTTTTCAAGCAAGCTTTGAACTGAAAAGCCCTGATTTAAAATTTGTATTGTTAACCAATGAAATCCTTGACTTATGACTACACTGGACCAGAATTTTCAGTGTTAAGCAAGGTGGCTGTTAAGTGAGTCGCATATGATTTTATGACCTTTTTGCCATAGTTATTAAGTGAATCTATACAATTAAGTGAATCTGACTTTTCCCACTGACTTTGTGATCAATACTGCAACTGTTGTAAATACATACCAGTTGCCAAGCAACCCAAATTTTGATTACTTGACCATGGGGATGCCATGACATTTGTAAGTTCGAGGACCAGTCGTAAGTTGTTTTTTTCAGTGCCACTCTAGTTGCTAAATGAATAGTTTTAAATTGAGGACTACCTGTATTGATAATTTTGCACCTAATTTTATCCTCATTTCCCCCAAACATTTTCATCTTGGAACAAAGTTTCAATTCTAACTCTGAGGAATTGTACTCTCCCACATATTCATTCAGCATAGTTGATAGTGAGGGATGATGCTAGCTGTAGTTCAACCACACAGACTTCCCATCTAGCTCGTTCTCAAGATTCATTCTGTACTATATTTTGTCTATCAACTTTCTAGGCTGCTGATATTTGCTGATATCTGCAAAGGAAACATAGGAAGATGATTCTTCTCAATGAGCCTTTCTTCCTTGTTTCAGAATCTTGATTGACATGTCCAAAAATTATAATAAGAAGCTTTTGAACACATACAGGAATTTCTACAACCATTGGAGCTGTAGAAAGCCCCCAAACTGTGGACTATCAAAGCAAGGTGTAGTCTGCATCTCCATAGAAGGAAGGAATGCATGAATAGAAGGGGAACTTATCAAATTTGCAGATGATACTAAGCTGGGAGGAAAGCTAACACCCAAGATAGGCTCAAGATCCAGATGGATCTTGACAGACTAGAACACTGGGCCATGTCTAACAAAATGAAATTCAATGTAGAGAAAAGTAAAGTCCTACACTTAGTCAAGAAAAACCAAAAGTACACATATAGACTGGGTGAAACCAGGCTCAATAGCAGTAACTGTGAGAGGGATCTTGGAGTCTTAGTGGACAACCAGCTAAATATGAGTCAGCAGTGTGCAGCAGCAGCCAAAAAGCTAATGCAATCCTAAATTGTATTAACAGAGTGATACAATCAAGATCAAGGGAGGTACTAATGCCACTCTATAAAGCCTTAGTAAGACAGCACCTAGAATACGGCATCCAGTTTTGTTCAGCACATTACAAAAAAAATGTTGAGACTCTAGAAAGAGTACAGAGAAGAGCAACGAGGATGATAAGGGAACTGGAAACTTAAACATTACAGGAACTGGGCTTGGCTCGTCTAGTGAAAAGAAGGACCAGGGGAGACATGGTAGCAGTTTTCCAATATTTGAGGGGCTGCCACAGAGAGGAAGGGGTCAAGCTATTTTCTAAAGCTGCTGTAGTCCAGACAAGGAATAATGGATAGAAACTGAACAAAGAGAGATTTAACCTGGAAATAAGGAGAAACTTTCTGACAGTGAGAACAATCAACCAATGGGACAGCTTGCCCTTGGAAGTTGTGGGACTGCCATCACTTGAGACTTTCAAGAAGAGATTGGACTGCCATTTGTCATAAATTGGGTGGGGGGTTGGACTAGATGACCTACAAGGTCCCTTCCAACTCTGATTATGTGTTATCTGTTATCAGAGAAGACAGTGATGTTAGATAGTTTGTACAGGAGAAAGATTGTTAAGATAACTCTTCTTTACTAGTTCTCCATCTATAAAATTATTGGTGCAAACAGACTGCTTTAGCTTGGCAGGATTTCTGTCTATAAGAGAGGAACAATAAAGAAAATTACTTAGAAGAACCTCAAGTCTTTCTTGGTATTTTTTTTTGGGGGGGGGGGGGTTGACAGTGGTTGTTAGACATCAAAACTCCATGAAGTGGCTTAAAAAATGATGTTATTCAAAGTATCAAGCAACAACACATCTCTTAATTATGATATTAGTCCAGATAAAATGAAAGAATGGTATTTGCTATGCTACTTTGAATATCATTGTAGAGCTATAGGAGCCTAGATGTCCAGTAGATGGACAGAAAAGCGATATAAAAAACCCAGGGGTGAGATTCTACCAGTTCACACCTATTCGCTAGAACAGGTTGTTAACATTCTAAGCAGTTTGGAGAACTGGTTGTTTGAAGAAATTACTGGCCTAATCCCGTAAGGAAGGTAGGAAGGAAACATTCTGGTGTTGCTTACAGAAACTAACCCTTATTACATTCTTGGCAGGACTAGACTTCCTGACTCAGGAACATCTCTGGAGGTATTTTCCCCTCCTTTGCTGGTACTTTGCTTGTGTGGAGTGACCATTTAAAGTTACAATGGCACTGAAAAAAGTGACTTATGACCATTTTTCATACTTACGACTGTTGCAGCATCTCTGCAGTCATGAGAGGCCGGGCAAGGAGATGCTATGTGAGTGATATTGAATTGGCCACACCCAGCCAATAACATGACCACCAAGCCACTCCCACCACCTAAGCCACACCGATAGAACCGGTTGTTAAAAATTTTGAATCCCACCTGTGAAAAAAACCCCAGTAGTAAGCAGGCCTTCTGCAGAAATAGTATTGGAATTTATCTCGGGATTGCAAATTGTACTGCAAGTAATAATTTTCTGAAGCCCTTTCTCCATTCAAAATTTGGCAGAGCTGACTTGGAAACCCCAACCATGTTGAACTACAATAATGTATCCTTATTCTCGCATTTTAATCCTGTGATAAATTAGACAGGAACTGCTTCTCCCCAACATTTCATGATACTTAATAGAGTCCAGTATGAAAGGCCAGAAAAGAATTTTGTGTTCTCTGGATGGATCATCATTTCTATGATTGAGTATTTGATGTTCTTTTATTATTGTCTTTGCTATATTTTAAGCTTCATTCTTTTCCCTTGAAAGAATATTATTGATCTACTTATTAAATACTGTCTACCTCGTATGAATTTTTCACATAAGCAGTGTTATTTAAAAATGATAATTATGATTTATCTGCAGTGCAAGACTCTAAAGACCAACCTCACCAGGAGGAGGTTTTTGATGGATTTTAGCTAAATACTTTGTGTAGAAAAGTCTTGTACCTCCTTTACAAAATGCCTTACTTTGATTATATCTCTTAGAAAAATGGAGCAATCAATAAATGATTATGCTGCTTGAACATTTAGGCCATTGGATTTCTTTTTGTGCTTTTTGTTCACTATCAGTTTAAAAGGGCAGTTAGTCAACTTACAAACTCTTCGGTTATTTTCCCTATTGTTTAAAGCTTACCTTAAAGTTAAATTTGAATCAGTTTTACTTAAATTCAAAGTAAAATGTAGTGGTACTGTGGATTACCGACTGACTGACTTGCAGAAAGAGTCAGAAAGATTAAAATGACAGATATGATCATGCAATCAAAGCTCCATCCTTTGTTTTTAAGAAAGTTTAAAAAACTTGCAGTACCACTTCCATTGTAAGGAGAGAGATATAGTAACTCTAGTAATCCCTGAAACATGAGCGTAAAATTTGGAGCCATGGGATTATAGATGACTAGTCCCTTTTTCAAAACTTGGGACATGAATCCCAAGTTGTTACCAACTTATGTTTAATAAAAAAAAAAGTTTGAATGAGGGCTCTCCAAACTTTGCAGCTTTAAGACTTGTGGACTTCAACTCCCAGAATTCCTCAGCCAGCATGGGAGTTGAAATTCACAAGTGTTAAAGTTGCCAAGTTCGGAGAGCCCTGATTATATTAATATTATAACTAACTGAATCCTGCATATAACTGGTGAGCAACTGTATTTGATTTTAGCTTTTTCTCTTAGCCGCATTGACTATTTTTCGTAACATGCCCCCAGTTTCACTGAAAAACTAAAATGTGACCCTCAACCAGGCAAATATTGTGCCATACTGCTCTAAAAGCAGTTTCATGTGATTTTTGAAAGAAAGAAAAAACACTCAAACCTGCCTACCTTTGAGAATTCCTATCCCAATCTGAATAAATGATACAGCCTCAGCTCACCTCATCTAGTTTAAATTCTAATCCCACTAACTGCCCATTGTTTCCCAAGAAATAGTATACCCAGTCTTCTCTATCACAAACATCCATTTCTGGTTTATAGAATAGGACTAAAATCCACTTGATTACCTTGGATTTATTGAAAATATTGGTGGATTAAATCCTTAATATCAGAATCAATTCTATTTTTGGTTTAGTAGTTAGTATTGGAAAAATATTAAGTATTTCTAATGTTCTTCTCTTCCTAAACCTGTTAATAAGCAGTGCTATCATATGAAATGCTGTTAGGGGAAGTAGCATGGTTTTAAAGTCAGCAATGATTCATAAAAGTGTTGAAAGTTTAGATGTTTTTATTTATAATTTTGAACACAATTTGGGGGTTTGGGAGATATCATCTGGTGGTGTCATGGATTTTTTGGCTTGGTGCAAATCATGAAGCCAGTGTTGGAAGAAATTTCCTGAGTTCATTTCCTAGCTGGAAAGCAGTCACCAGTTGACAAGCAGCTGACAAGAAATAGACAAAGAAGCCAGCTGCCAGAAA
The DNA here is from genome assembly GCF_900518735.1 of Pseudonaja textilis. The sequence goes on from NW_020769353.1 coordinate 7,511,815, forward strand.
GGGATCTTTTAATTCAGGAAGGCAAGAATAGTAGTGACACAACTTGAGAGTTCCTGGCTTGCAAGCAGAATGGCATGATAAATTTATGGATTTTTATACCATACAGCAGCCAAGAAAATTAACCAACTAACAATAACTCCACAAAAGAAGACCCTTAGCACATTCTGAAGTTCAAGCATGGGAACACCAGCACCTTTTTAAAGCTTTGTGAAAGTCCATCAGGGTTGGGGGACATTCTACTCTCTGAGGAGAGAATATCCCTCTAGCAGGGTCTGTAGCAAAGGAAGCATGTCTTGTAGTTCCTGCTGAATCAAACCAGATGGGTAGAGTCTCTTGGGAAAAAAAGCCCCTCGATTAATCCAGTCCCAAACCATCTATCTAACACCATTTGCCTATTTACACAATTTACCCAATTCTTCTAGTTTACATTGAGAAAAAAAGGTAGACTTCTTTTCAACTGTCCCCGGGGCAAGGTTCATTACAGCAACTGCCACCAAAACACTTTGAATGGATTGTGCAAGAGTCTGGAGGTACAGACTGACAATCACAAAAAGTATGATAGAAACTCTGGAAGACTAGTCAAAGACCTAGACCTTACAGGAAGCACTGTAAGGTAAAATGTACACATGATCTACAGTAATGGATTGTTGATAATATATAGTTTGTCAATATTTGAAATCCCCCCTCTCTCTCTTTAACAAAAGGGCAAGAAGATTTTCTATTGCCCTCCCTCCCTCCCATCCATCTCAAAATAATGTTGAGTTTGAGTTGACCCTTTATTGCTATTAGATGCAGTTGGAGTGGAGGAGGTGGTGGTGAGAGTAATTAATTTAGGGGAAAAAAGCAACATAATAAATTCTGTGAAAAGCAGATGAGATTTCTTCCCAAGTAAACAGATGTTTATAGCAGTTCAACCAAAAATTTCCTCTCTAATTTGTGGAACATATATACACAACCTGAATAAATAAAATAAATAAGCTACTGATTTTTTTTAAAGGAAGAGACAAAAGCAATGCCCTTAAACATGATCAGTTTCCCCCCATTCCAATAGACAAGGATGTCACTGCATACATAATATACTATAATTAATCCTTTCATGGATTCCTATCTGCACCGTACAATATAACTATAGGTTGTCTGTCACCTAGTAATTTTTGCAGGTGAGCAATTATCATGATAATTAATAGTTAGGGAAATTACCAGGACAACCCCAACTCATTTCACATAAAGAAAACTTGCTATTAGGTGAGCTTTCAATTTTCTTGTACACTGCCAGTAGAAATACATATTTTTGCATCTGCTTCTCCAAATGGCATGCATGTTGACATTTCTTCATACTTTGTGAACAGAACATGTGCTATATTAATCCTTTATCAAATAAATATTAAATGTAAGTGATAGTGGAAATATCAGTATGGGATTTTGGAAGGAGTCATTTGGAACATTTTCATGCCACAAGAAGGAAAATAGTTTGTGTCATAATTGTATCTTTGGACAAACATGGTACTTTTGAGAAATGTCTTGAGTATGAGTTGGTATATTGCACCTACCTTCTAAGTTTATGGGTTGCAGGCAGTAATACATTAGTTTGCAATGTATTATCTGGCTTACAGTTTGTGCAGTATAGCAAATATCCTTGAGGTGAACTGGAATTTTGGTTGTGTTTGTATAATATTAGCCAAAACGTATCCAGACCGATTAGTATTTTCTTACTATTAGCAAGGAAACTGACATGAGTATGAATAAATAATGTTTGTAGCTCAGGTTGAAATGAGTATGAAACCATACTTATTCAGTATGAACAAAGCTAGTAACTTAGATTGTACCTTTGCTTCAGCCTTTCACTGAAAAGCTTCATGTGTGGAAGTTGGCCAAAGTCATCAAATCTGTAGGCAGTTGTGATGATGACTACACATATAGAGGATTGTGACTTGGCTTGTAAGAATAGTAATTAACAAGTGAAATGAAAGAAATTAAAATACTGTGTCTGTGAAACAGAGGGAAAAGGGAGAGACGTAATATATCTGAGTGAAGTCATTTGATGTTATGGAATGGAGTGGATGAGTACATACAGGGAAGTGAAGGTAGTTGGCTTAATTAGGAATGAAAGTCTGCAATGGATGACAGAAAAAAATGAATTTTGTTTGTTTGTGGTTGCATGTCAATGGTTGATGATGGTTGCATATTTATGTACCAATGTATCATAATAATGGAAGAGTTAGAGATGAGTGTCAAGGAAATAGTGGAGTATTTTGAATGAATACCATCCTGGAAGGAAAAATTATACAGATCTGAATGGAGGCAGGGAAATGGAATGAGAAAATACTGATTGGGCCATTCAGAGACCAAAGAATGAATGTGAATGGTGATTGTTTGGTGTACATCTGCTTAAAAAAGTATCTCACATGCAAAGAAATTAATATAGATTTCAAAGGGAGATTGATTTGATAGTTTATGAAAGATATAAAGTCGATGAGAGGTTTTGAAAGTGAGATAGAACTTTTGTTGATATGTCAAAAGTAAATCTTGGGAAATAATGGTTTTTGAAGAAATAGAAGTGAAAGAAATGAAGGTAGAAAGAAAGAAAAGTAGAAGCCCAGTATAAGAAGTATTGTGAGATATAGGAAGTAAGAAAGGAAGGGAGGGAGGAGAGGAGAGAGAAAGAAAGGGAGAAGGAGAAAGAAGAGAAGAAGAAATGGAGAAGAAGGAAGGGAGGAAAGAAAATCATAAGGCTGTTAAGAATACACAATGTCAACTCAGGAACTTCTATGCAGGAGGAAAAATGGTGGCTGAGACTATGAGATCAAAGACACATTGCTTGTGACTTCTTCATAACTGCACAAAAGTTTATATAAGTGGCTTACTTATGGGAATGGGACTATGCCTTTTATTTAACATGTATGAAAATTGGCCACTGGAAGAATACAGAAAAGGGAGAATTATTTGTCTGTTCTTAGTTTTTTAAGTCTGTCTTGGAAGTTGTTTGCCAAATTGTTCTAGAAAGAGACAAGAGATGAAAAATGAGAAAATTTGGGAAGCACAGTGATGGCAAGCTAATTCAGGAAAGTGAAGAACATTTGTTATATATTTGATTTAGGGAAAGTACGTTAGAAGATGAATGGGCCTACATTATGGAATATTTTGTGTAAATATGGAATTAAAGATGGTTTATTGAATGTGATAAGCACATCGATAGTGAAAATAAACCACGTCTCAGAATAAGTGGAATAGTTAGTGAATGTTTTAGCAATGAGCAAGAAGTAAGACAAGAATATATTATGTCCCCTTGGTTGTTTAATATATTTATGGATAAATAAATATGAAATGCTTGCAATGATGTTAGAAGTGCATGAGATCTAACTAAATGCATGTTTGAATGCAAGTGATTCTGTGTCGGTGAATCAGAATTTGAATGATTTATAGCTAATGTTAGATAGATTTTGTGATCCAAGCAGGAATAGGAATTTGAAAATTAGTGTGATAAATTTGATACTGAAAATAAAAAGAACAATTGGCAGCTTTGCATCAAATCTGAGAAATTACAACCAATAGTTCAATCTGTATAGTTAGGAAGAATATTTACTAAACATGGGAAAATGGGTAGGGGAGTATTATGTCATTGTTGGTAATAGATAGATTAATGTGTGAAGGAATGAATGTTTGTCAAAACAAATAAAAAGACTTTGAATAAGAATGAATAAGAAACAATCAGGTACTTCAATCGAAATCATCTACACTTGGTGCTGACTTTTCCATATCATCATCATCATTATTATTATTATTATTATTATTATTATTATTATTATTATTATTATTATTATTATTGATATGACTTTCATTTTACAGAAATGGAAAAGATATCATGCTATGTTGAAATGTATAGATGAAACTATGGTCTTACTTGCTTGGAATGCTATATGAAGATTTTTTTTTAAGTTTTCAGATCAAGAATTTTGCTGCGATCTAAATAAATTTATTGATACAATCAAAAAGTTGATTAGCTAGTCATATAATAATTTTGTACACAATATATTACAATCTAGCATAAATAAATTAGTTTTTCAGTTTTAAATGGCAGTTTTGCTGTTTGCAATCAAGGCTTATCAATCATTACTTCTATTAAGCTTTGATTATCAATCACTACTTCTATTAGTTAATTATTTAGTTATTTTTCAATACTGGTTTAACTTCTGACACCATTTTTGCTGCTTCTATAATTTGGGGGCATTATTATTTATTTTATTTATCAAATTCATTTGCTGCCTGTTTCATGGCTCATGACGACTCTGAACAACTGAGTTGATCTTGATTATTTATTGATTCTAGAGTTAGATTTTTGAAAAATGCATTGGAAATTGGGAGGCCCAAGTTAGTCTCAGTTTTTTTTATACTCTAAGTTATTCTCTTAGTAAACTGATCTAGGGTGAGACATGTCTAAATAAACATATCCAAATGCATATTAATGAAGGGATACTACTGACTTTCAGCTCATGTGAATGGAATGGTCCTTAATGTAAGGACAGGAGAAGAATCTCAAAACTCATCCTAAATATCTAACTTGCCTAGCACCTATTCCACAAAACTACTATTGTCTATTATTATTTGTCTGATTGGTTGATTTTTAACATGTCTTTCAATACAATGGAATGTTCAGGACAAGTAATAGTAATGAAAATGTATAATGCAAAATAAAGATTAAAAACAAGAGAGGCACAAAGTTGTCTTGTTTGGAAAGTTGAGCTAAAGAGATATAATCCGACTACCCTTCTAAACTCAGAAATAATCAGGATAAAATGTAACCAATCCTTGATCTCATATGTACAATTGAGAGAAAGATTTAATATGTATAGAAAAGTTATTGGAATTGAACAACATAAAGTGGAATTTATGTACAAATGTTAAATACTGCAGAAAAAACCATTACTACCAACCTGCTTTCCATCGAGGACCTGTATACTGCACGAGTCAAAAAGAGGGCTGTGAAAATATTTTCAGACCCCTCACATCCAGGACATAAACTGTTTCAACTCCTTCCCTCAAAATGATGCTATAGAGCACTGCACACCAGAACAACTAGACACAAGGACAGGTTTTTTTTCCCAAAAGCCATCACTTTGTTAAACAAATAATTCCCTCAACACTGTTCAACTATTACAAAGTCTGCACTACTATTACTATTAACCTTCTCATCACTCCTTATTGCCCATCCCCTCCCACTTGTGACTGTATGACTGTAACTTTGTCGCTTGTATCCTTATGATTTATATGGACTGTTTCCTAGTATGATATGATGATTGCTTATTTTACCCTATGGCTATCATTAAGTGTTGTACCTGTTGATTCTTGACGAAGGTATCTTTTCATTTATGTACACTGAGAGCATTTGAACAAAACAAATTCCTAGTGTGTCCAGTCATACTTGGCCAATAAAGAATTCTATTCTATTCTATTCTATTCTATTCTATTCTATTCTATTCTATTCTATTCTATTCTATTCTATTCTACCCTACCCTACCCTACCCTACTGTTGTGGAGCGATGGTAAGGAAGAGGCATGAGACCAGAGCGTACAACTAACAAGGCTTTATTGCAGGGAATAAAGAGTTGTCGTGTCTGCTTGCTAACTTGCAGACTAGCGGGCGACAACAGGCTGGCACTGCTCGACAGCCAGCTTATATAGCCGACTGTCAAACGGAGCCAACCAATGGGAGCGGCTGGTGCTCCCGCTCAAACAGCGGACCTGGTTGGGAACTCCCACCAGTTCCACGGACATAACACTCCTTTCCCCCAGCTGGGAACATGCGTAGTCCTGTAGGTAAGTTGGCTGTCTGCGCTGGTGACCAGAACGTCACAGTTCAGGTGAACTGTTGGCTGGTGACAAGTCCAGGCCCTCGGGACGTGCCTCAACGGTCGTCGGGGCATGGGCTTGCCCTGGCGCGGTGTCCTGCGAAGTCGGCGAGTCCCTTTGCTCGGGCTGACCCGGGCGAGTCTCGAGGTCCGGTTGGCAAACTGGAACGCTCGGCTGCTGAGTCGGTGATCCTGGCCGGAAACTCGGGTTCTCCAGTAGACCTTCCTGTTCGTCGGGGAAAACCGGGTCCCACAGGGAGCTTCCGTCTGGCACCGGCAGGGAGACGTTGGCGCTGGCAGGTCGGGTTGGGTTGGTATCAGCCGCACGTCACCTTCTGAGTTGGTCCACGTGCCTTCTCCACAAGCGTCCATCTTCCAGGAGGACCCTGTAGGATCTTGGACCTGTGACTGACACGATTTGACCTGGTACCCACAAAGGATCCCCTGCATAGTTCCTGGCGTACACCAGGTCTTGCAAGGCAAAGTCTCTGACCAGACTGTCAGAACCTAAAGGGGTGTCTGGGCAGTAGTGGGGGTGTAGCCTGTCCAGGGTGGTTCTAAGGCATCTCCCCATTAAAAGTTCGGCGGGAGATTTGTTAGTAGAGGTGCAAGGCGTCGTATGTTGGCTGAGCAGGAAACGAGACAGTTTAGAGTGCCAGTCTTCCTGGCCAAACCTGGCGAGTGCCTCCTTGGCTGACCTAACTGCTCTCTCTGCCATCCCGTTGCTAGTGGGGTGAAAGGGAGCTGTAAGGACATGTCTGATGCCCAAATTAGCCACGTACATACTGAACTCACATGATGTGAACTGCGGGCCATTGTCGGACACCAGCGTGTCTGGAAGTCCATGGGTGACAAATAAACGGGTCAGGGCTTTGACTACTGTTTGGGTGGTGGTCGTGGGAAGCAAGGCCACGTCAATCCACTTGGAGTAGGAATCCACGACCACCAAGAAAGTCTTGCCATGCACTGGTCCTGCCAGGTCGATGTGCAGGCGAGACCAAGGGGCACTAGCACTTTCCCACCTGGTGGGCGTGGCGGCTGGCAGGGCAGCCCTGGTTTCTTGGCAGGGTTGGCAAGAGCTTACCCAGTTGGCGATTTGAGCATCCATGCCGGGCCACCAAACGTAGCTGTGGGCCAATGCCTTCATCCTTACGATGCCCGGATGGCCCTCGTGAAGCACCTTCAGGATGGGTACTCGAAGGGTGGCTGGGATGACTACTCTTGTACCCCACAATAGACATCCCTGTAGCCTCGACAGTTCCTGCTGGTGGGTTTTAAAGGGAACAAAGTCAACTGTACATTGAGTTTCCGGCCACCCCCTTCCCACCCAGTCCAGAACCTGGGCGATTATTTTGTCTTTTTTTGAGTGCGCCGCAATGTCTTCGGCTGTCACTGGAAGTTTGAATTCGTTGACCTCAAAAATGGCATGAATTGGTGCAGGGTCCTCGACTGGGACTGGCAGGGGGCAGCGACTGAGGGCATCGGCATGACTCAAGTTCTTGCCAGGACGATGCACCAACTTGAATGAGTAGGCGGCCAGAAACAAAGTCCATCTGGTCATTCTGGGTGAAAGTACCTGCGGGGTTTGCTTATCTCCAGATAAGAGTCCTAGGAGAGGTTTATGGTCAGTCACAAGTTCAAAATGGTGGCCAAATAAGAATTCGTGGAACTTTTTAACTGCAGCAACCGCAGCCAGGGCCTCTTTATCGATTTGGCTGTAGTTCCTTTCTGCCGTGGAGAAAGTCCTAGAAAAGAAGGCAATTGGTGCCTCGGAGCCGTTGGGGAGTCTGTGGCTTAGGACAGCCCCAATCCCAAAAGGGGATGCGTCAGCAGCCAGGACCAGAGGAAGGCGTTGATCGAACTGGACTAAGACCGCTTCCGATGTGAGTAAGGATTTGACTGCGTTGAAAGCGTGGGCTTCTTTGGGTCCCCAATGCCAGGGTGAGTCTTTATCTAAGAGTCTATGTAGGGGTTCAGCGACAGATGCTTTGTGCGGGAGGAATGAGGCGTAAAAGTTTAGAAGCCCCAGAAAGGCTTGTAGTTCAGTCTTGTTGGTTGGTGTGGGTGCCTCGTGGATGGCCTTCACCTTGGACTCAATAGGGTGGATGCCGGAGGCGTCTATCCTATAACCCAGAAAGTCCACCTGCCTAGTGGCGATGGCGCACTTGTCCCTTTTAAGTTTGAGGCCATGCTGCCTAAACTTCTCTAGCACTGTCCTGACCCTCTGAATGAGTTGAGGTCGGCTAGTAGCTGAGACTAAGATGTCATCGAAATACGGAACAACTCCTGGGAGACCTTGGAGAATCCGTTCCATGAGTGATTGGAAAATACCCGTGGCCACACTGACCCCGAATTGGAGGCGCTTACATTTGAATGCCCCTCTATGCGTGACTATGGTTTGTAATTCAGCTGTCTGATCATCAACAGGGAACTGTTGGTATGCCTGGGACATATCTAGCTTGGCGAAAATGGTACCGGGTTCGAATGTGTGTAACAGGTGCTGAATAACAGGGACGGGGTATGCGCTGACCTGTAAATAACGGTTGAGCGTGGTTTTATAGTCTGTGCAGATCCTTAAACTGCCATCCTTCTTGAGTGGGGTGACTATGGGGGTCTCCCATTTGGCAAAATCAGTAGGTTCTAACACCCCTTGTTTAAGTAGTTTGTCTAATTCTGCATCCAATTTAGGATGGATGGTGAAAGGCACCCTGCGTGGCTTAAGGCGGAGAGGAATTGCCTGGGGATCTACAGAAAACGAGATGGGGGTGCCCGAATAGCAACCCAGCTCGCTGCTAAATACGTCAGAAAAATCAGAAAATAATGTATCTACGTCAGAAGTTGAGACATCATGGATCCCAGTTACACTAAGGCCAAGGGAAGGAAACCAATCAAGTCCCAACAGGCTGGGGAGGGCAACGTTAACAACCACTAAAGGCAAATGGCCTTTAAAGGCTTGGAATTGAATGAGGAACTTGCCTTTCCCGAGGACAGGAATGTTCTTGCCCTGGTAGTCCCGCAGTGTTAGGTGGCATCTTTGGAGCTGTTTCCTTGACAGTCTGGGCTGGATCTTCTTCAGAGTGTCCCAGGAGATGATTGAGAGCGCAGATCCCGTGTCTACCTCCATCCTGCAGGGTTTACCTTCTAGGAAAACAGAAATTTTAATTTTATCCGGGGTTTGGGAAGTATGGTTAGCGTGGTAGCAGGTATAGCAGTCCTCCACTTGCCTTTGGGAAATAGAAGGTGGTGGAGGTCTTTGAGGCAAGGAGCGCCCTGCTTGGCATACTCTAGCGAGGTGACCCTTCTTTTGGCAGTTCAGGCAGATGGCGTTTCTAAACCTGCAGGATGCCCTAGAGTGGGAGCCTCCGCAGGTTAGGCACAAGGGTGGTTGCTTGGGGGTGAAGTTGTTTGTCTGTCCCGCTCCTACCTGTGAAGGCTTCTGATGCTTAAGGCAGTTAATGTCTGATGAGTCTGTGGGGTCTTCTTCACTGAGCACTTCTTCAGAATGGACGGTTGGACTGCTGGGCTTTAACGGAGTGCCCTGAATCTCAGCTGCTGACTGGGCAGAGAGTTCAGCAGCCAGGGCTTCCTCCATGGCTAGGGCCAGATTCAAGTCCTTTTTTTGCCAGCAGACATCTTTGGAGTCTCAGGTCTCTAACCCCACAGACGATCTGGTCCAGCAGCATGTCTTCCAGATATTCTTTGAAACCGCACTGTAAGGCAGCTGTCCTCAGGGCAGCCATGTATTCGTTGATCGACTCCCCCACTGCCTGCTTCCTGATTCTGAAGGCATACCTTCTGGCGATCTGGGATGGTTTTGGCGCGTAGTGATTGGAGAGTATTTCCTGTAGCTCATCCCATGGGACGCTTCTGATGGCGCGTGGTGTGACTAACGCTGTAGCGGTGTCAAAAACGGCGGCCCCACAATAGCTGAGGAAATAAGACTTCTTTCTATGTTCCGCAACGTCAGCTAACCCGATGGCATCAAGGAAATGGCTGAAGCGATTCTTGTAGGAGTCCCATGTTTCCTCGTTTGGCTTGAATGGCGGGAATGCTGGATTAGTATTCATCGTGGGTAGTGTCGGGTTCGTCTTCTTCAATCGTCTTTGAAATCACGCTCTTAAAAGAGCACAGGCTGTGACTGTCTCTCTGGGCTACGTAGCTCTTATGGAATTTCGCGCTCTTGGTGAGCATTGGCGGCCGCGGCTACGGTGCCGGCGGCTCGTTTCAGTGACTACAGCTCGAGTAATGGCGGTTTGAATTTCGCGCTCTTTTTGTGAGCGTTGCGTGGCTGCGGCTACAGCGCTCGTGACTTCACTCTCAGTGATTTACAGCTCTTTGAATAGACGCGTCTGGTTAGCCTTCGACCATCCCATCCTTGTCGCCAGTGTTGTGGAGCGATGGTAAAGAAGAGGCATGAGACCAGAGCGTACAACTAACAAGGCTTTATTGCAGGGAATAAAGGGTTGTCGCGTCTGCTTGCTAACTTGCAGACTAGCGGGTGACAACAGGCTGGCTCTGCTCGACAGCCGGCTTATATAGCCGACTGTCAAACGGAGCCAACCAATGGGAGCGGCTGGTGCTCCCGCTCAAACAGCGGACCTGGTTGGGAACTCCCACCAGTTCCACGGACATAACACCTACCCTACCCTATTCTATTCTATTCTATTCTATTCTATTCTATTCTATTCTATTCTATTCTATTCTATTCTATTCTATTCTATTCTATTCTAAACATGCTGCAATTTTTTTTACTGAGATCTGAAATGGAAGAAAAGCAAATTAAAGAATTCATAACAAAATAGACTAAGAACTTTGGATGTAAGCTATAGATGATCAATGAACGAATGTGCATAAGAGTTGAAGTTGGTATAATTTGAGTACAAAATGTAGGTATAAAATGATGCATTGTTGGTTCAGGTAGCCATTGACTTACAAATGGTCACTTGGAGACTATTAGAAATTACAGCAGATCTCCTGAGTGCTCTGGATTCAAAGTTCTGATACCCCCTGCTCCCGTGGTCATATGATCAAAATTGGGGCACTTGGAATGAGTCCGCATTGCTGTTTGCAGTGTCTTAAAGTCACATGACTATGATTTATGGAGATTTTTTTGCCAGAAACTAGCCTTTACTTGCAGACAATGAATTTGCTGAATAACTACTGCAAAAAAATGTCATTAAATTGGGCGAGGTTATGTGGTGACCTGCTTAGTGACTGGCACAAGTCATGACTGCAACTCTGGTCATAAGAATTACTGAATAAAGGTACATCTAATCAATGCTGGAAATGGGAAAATATGAATGAAAGTTTTATCATACAAGGTGAACTTGTGAAAAAGTGAAAGGAAGGAAGGAAGGAAGAGAAAAGAAAGAAAAAGTAAAAGAAAGAATAGAATAAAATAAAATGATAGAATAGAAGAATAGAACAGAGTAGAATAGAATAGAACAGAATAGAATAGAATAGAATAGAATAGAATAGAATAGATAAAATTTTCTTAAATACTAGGAAATAGCATGCAGAAGATAATCATTTATTTTTGCCCTGAACAAGACATTTAAAATATTTTCAAGGACACTATGTCAGCAGGCTTTAAAAAGATCAACTAATTATCAAATCAATGATCATCTGGGATAAAGTAATGAAGTATGGAAAATAACCACTTCAAATTACACAAATTATTACTGCAGAGTATTTAAAACCTGTAAGCCATTAGCAAGGAGATTTAATGTGTGGGCATTAAATGCTTTCAGAGTTTTACTTTTTGGTGTCTTTTAAGAAATAGAAAAATGTTTTAATTTCTCTGAATGCGTGTATATGTGTGAGTATGTGTTCAGTTTTTTATTTTTATTTCTTCCTTAGAAGAACATTAGTCCTATATTGAAAATATTGCATTTTCTTCCACATACATGATGGGCTGTGTGGTCTAGTGGTTAAGGCAGGAAACAGAAACCAGGAGAATGTGAGTTCAAGTCCTACCTTAGGCCTGAAAGCTGGTTGGGTGCCTTTGGACCAATCACCAGAAGCCGGTAAGTTCTAGTCCTGCCTTAGGCACCCAACTGGGTGACTTTAGGCCAATCACTCTCTCTTGGTCCAACTCACCTCATAGGTTTGTTGTCAGGGGTCGGATTCAAATTTTTTAACAAACAGTTCTGTGGGTGTGGCTAGGTGGACATGGCCATGTGACTGGGTGGGTATTGGTTCTTCTTTTCCAGCACTCCCCCCCCTCTGGGTTTTTTTTTTTTTTCCCCCCTGGGCCTCAGGAAAGCCCCGGGGGGGGGAGGCGTTTTTGCTCCTATAAGGCTTCTCTGGGTCCCAGGAAGGAAAAAGCGTAGGAGGGGCATGCAGCTCCCCCCCCCCTACACTCCATTTTGCCGCCTTCTGGGCCTCAGGCATTTTTTCTCCCAGGAAGCCTCTCTAGGACCCAGGAAAGCAAAAAATAGAGTGCGGGTGGGCAGCACACACACACACCCCGCATGCCCCCTTTTGCCTTCCTGGGCTTCAGAGAAGACTCCTGGATGAAGCGGTAAGACAAGTCAGGGGGATCCCGGCATAGCTGATCATTGGAACAGCTGATCGTTGGGAGGGGAAAAAAAAAATACCTTAAGGAGTGACTGGGCGGGGGGACGCAGTCAGCAATGTTGAGGTAAGGACTGACTGGGCGGGGAGGGGAGGGGCACAATTTGCCGGTTCTCTGAACTTGGAAGAATCATAACAACTGGTTCTATAGAACCGGTCCGAACAGGTAGAATCCTACCCCTGTTTGTTGTGGAGGGGAAAATAGGTGTGCTGGATATATTCGTCACTATGATGATGATGATGATGATGATGATGATAGCCATTCAGCTATGTCTGATTCTTGGTAATTCTACAGGCCAGATCTCTCAACATCTTCCAATCCTGCATTACTTCATTGTGTTGTTCTATGCTGTGGTTAGTCTCAGCCTTGATGGTTTTAACTATTGTGTTGTTTGACTGCCTAGTTTCTTTTTACTGCTAACTTTTCCAGACAAAATTGCTTTCTCCAATGAATTTCTCCACACGACATGGCCAAACTAAGTGGAATTTTTTTTTTCTTCCTGTGACATGTCTGATGTTACGTGCTCCAGTATTTGCTTGTTGATCATCTTTGCTGTCCAAGGAATATGCAGGAGCCATGAGACAGGTACAAAAAAAATAAAAATAAATGAATGAATTTTTGTTATTTTATTAAAAAATGTCATGAACTAGGGCAGTGATGGCTAACCTTTTTGGCACCAAGTGTTCAAAGTGCATGCACCTCCAAAATGCAACACGCATGTGCACCCTGTTAATGCATCCCCCCGCACATGCATGTTTGAACTCCCCTTCCCTCTTGCACATGCGCACATGATCCATGCATGTTTGCTCTGCCCCCCTGCACATGTGCCCCCCTCCCATGCATGCACATGTGACCCCCACGTGTGCCCCCATGCATGTGTGGCAGAGACCCGAAGACCAGCTAGCCAGTGGGAGGTGCGCATACACATGCACAGCTGGGGCAAGGGTTTGTGCGCCCAGAGAGAGGGCTCTGCATGCCACCTCTGGCTCACATGCCATAGATTCGCCATCACAGGACTAGTGGCATAGTAGAGAAACTGCAGTTTCAATACAACTATTGACAATGAGAAATGAGCATTATCTTTAGGTGGACTAGCCTACAATAGCAACAGGAAAAAAAGAAAGATCCATAAGACATTCTTCTTCCTTTATAGAGAGTACACAACTCTGAATAAAATGGATTCCCCAGGGTACATCATATCGTGGGATAAGACATCAAAAGTGCAGAACAATCCTGTCCTCAGGCATCCAGAACCAAACATCGAGGAGTGTCATTATGACCCCAGTTTCTAGCTGCTCCTCCAGCAGGAGACACACACCAGGATAATGTCCAGATAACATATCTCCCCTCCAATTTGTCTAGATCAAGGGTGCCCAACCTTGGTAATGTTAGGCAGAGGTGGTATTCAGCAGGTTCTGACAGGTTCTGGAGAACCAGTAGTGGAAATTTTGAGTAGTTTGGAGAACCGGCAAATACCACCCGCGACTGGAGATTTTACAGTATCTTCTCTTGCCATGCTCACCAAGCCACACCCACACAACTGGTAGTAAAAAAAAAAAAAAAAAAGAATCCCACCACTGATGTTAGGGCTTGTGGATTTCAACTCCCAGAATTCCTCAGTGTTAAAGTTGTTAAGGTTGGACACCCTGGTGTAGAATGACAGATAGGGATATCTTCTATCATTTAATTTCTTCCCAAATAAGGGGATTCATTTTAGCCTGTTTCAATCGAACTATATCCTCACATCTTCCAAACATGTATTGGAATAGATTAAAACTAAATTAGTAGTGCAGTGCTGGTGAGTTTTTGGATACTGGAAAATTCAACTGGCAGAATTAGTTTATCACCTGATGGATTTGTGGAAACTATGCTAGAAAAGATAGGTTCTCATACTATATGGACAATTGAGTACCGTATAGCAAGAAGCTTTCAAATATGATAAAATATGTGTACCCTTTATTAAAGATACTTATACACACACACACACACACACACACACACACACACACACACACACACATATGTGTGTGTGTGTGTGTGTGTGTATAAGTATACATACACACACACACACACTATATATATATATATGGTATTCAGCTTTGTTCAGGTATTTCCCCACATTATTATAGTTGTGCTTTTGAAGTTGTAGCAACGTTTCAGCAGAATCTCATCTGCCATCATCAGGCTTCTGTATTGCAGAAGGAATATTTGCTAGGACCTGTGAAGGACACCTTGAGGTTGGCAGTGACCTCTTGAACCCTTGAAAATCTGTGTGCTTAGCCCTGAGTCTGGCCAGTGTTTGAAATGAAAAGACATCCATCACCTGCAGACTTGAGAAGAATGAAAAATCAGTATCTTTTGTTCACAAAGGATGCCCCCCCTGTAACCTAGATATGACCTATCATCTTAAGACTAATTTATCCCAGACAAGCTTTGATGTAGTGCTCATCTGTAACCATTAGCAACTGAGAGCAAAATAATATACTGCTGAGATAGCGTTTGCAATGAAAGGAGAAAAAAATAATTTTGAGTTGATTTGCCTTTTATTTTGTAGTCTTGACAATAAGGATAAGCTGAAATCCTTGCTTAGTGGGAATTACTTATCGAAGGCAACTGTAGAATCAATGTATCTGACCTAAGGAAAAATTGTACAGATCCACACAGATGCACACACAAAGACACATATACCACACACATGTCTGCAGAGACCAAGGAGGAGAAAGTGTTGTCACCATGGGCAGTGACATGTTATTTCACATTATTTTTGCATCGGTCATAATGTTATAGTCTGTCATAGCATCATTGTAGATATTTATGCATAAGTACCCATGTACACACAAGTGCATACACATGGGCACCTCTGTGCTCTCACACATACTTCCAAATAATAAAAGTCTCTCCTATTGCACTTTACATGATTACAGGTAGTCCTCAACTTACAAAAGTTTGTTTATTGATCTTCCAGTTACAATGACTTATGACTGTTTCCCAAATTTTCAACCATTGCAGCATCCCCATGGTCATATGATCAAAATTCAGACACTTGGCAACTGACTCATATTTACAATGGTTGCAATTTCCCAGGTCATATAATCACCTTTTGTACCTTTGGAGAAGCCAGATTCACTTAACAAAAGAAATTTTGGGTTCAATTGTGGTCATAAATCCAGAACTATCTGTATTTGATCACCAGTATTGCATCATGTTAATACATATTCATTTATCAAAGGCCAAAACATTCAAAACTTGAGTAGGACAATGTTCATTTCTTTATGAGACTTGGTAGCGCAATGGTTAGAGTACTGTACTGCAAGATACTTCTTCTGACTGCCGGCTGACTGCAATTTGGCAGATTGAATCTCACCAGGCTCAAAGTTGACGCAGCCTTCCATCCTTCTGAGGTCAGTAAAATGAGGACCTAAATTGCTAGGGGCAATAGGCTGACTCTGTAAACTGCTAAGAGAGAGGACTGTAAAACACTGTGAAGCAGTATATGAGTCTAAGTGCTATTGCTATTGCTATATCTTTCAATTAGTTTTTGAGAAGTAGTGGAATACCTGTCAGTAACGTTTATTTTATTTAGTAACTCAGTAAAAATTAATCTTTGATTTAAAACCATAATGCATCCAAACAACTGGCTCACTTTTACATTTTTTTTTTTGTAGGACTTGTTAAGCAAACACAACAGTTGTAAAATGAATGTGCTGATCATTAATCCATTGTTCAGCAAAACTTGTAAAACATGGTCATGTGACCTCAGGATGCTGCAGATGGCCATAAATGTGACTGTGTTGATGAGCAGATCAGAGGGAGAATCATTGGATCGTTGCATCTGGCTTGCGATACCATTTTTTTCAGGTAGGTTGAAATTTCAAAGAGTTGTTAACTGATCGGTTAAAAGTCAAGGACTACCTAGAGTTATTCATTCACTAAGTGACTTATTCAGTAGCTTAATAATGTAAAAGTAACTTTCTAAGTATATCAGTCTCAACAACTGAAGTATATCATATCATATATTTCATCCTACATTATACCATATATCACATCGCTATATTTCACCCTCAGGAATTTCATCCCTTCTGAGATTAAGTTGACCTGTATCTTGTTAAACTCCCATAAGGGTTGAGAGGCCTGTTCTGTTGGCCTTGGATGAGAGTGAGGCCCACAGAATCAGCACTGCTAAGCCTTGTGTAACCTTAAGCTAGGATGGAACCTGCTTCTTGGCTATGTTGAGGGATTTTTTTTAGGATTCTGCAACTATTGTGTAATATATATTTTTTGTATATATATATATTTATTTGTAATGGTGTAAAGTGCCCATAGTTATGTGTTTGAGATGGACATTATATGAACCAAATAAATATATATTTGGTTACTTTGGAAGCCCCCAAACTGTACAGGCAGGGCAATCCTTTGAATAAACCCTCCTGAATGCTGATTTTCCCATTTTTCTTTTCATGTCTGCAATATCCTTCATAAATATTTCCAAGTTATTTCTCTTTTTCTTCGAGGCCATTATTTTTACCCTGATTGATTGTGAGAAAAATTAGCACCTATGAAGCTGCCTTGTACAACGCTAAAAGATTTCATTATAGAAGAAATCCTATATAGCTTTACTCAGTGCATTTCTACTCGTTCAATGGCTTTGCAGATTATTTTTAAACGCAAAAATCAATTTCAATTGTACTTTATGTTATTAGATTGTAAGCAAGGCTCTAAAAATTGTAGCTGTAAGCTTAAACAGCCCAATGAACAAAAAAAAAAAAAAATCCCAATGTACAAATCTGTACTATTTCTAGTTTTACCAAACTGCCTAGATATTTGTAATGTTGCTTCAGCAGTGCTTGCTATTGGCAGTCAGAAAAGTCTGGGCATCAGCAGTTCGGAACTTCTGTCTTCCTTTCAACAATACAAGTGTCCCAATTCAATTTCAGGGATTTTGAAGAAAGATGTGCAATTTTGCACAATCTTCAGATTTTTTTTTTTTTTTTTTGCAGATGTTGCCTGCAGTGATCAGTGATGCCAACAGGAAGCTTGACAGAGCCACAGTCTAGATCAGGACTTTAAGGCATAACCATGTAGGAAAAGAAGTCAAAAATTAGCATCCAAATAGGATGTCCACAGCATGGTAGCCTTATCTATCTATGAATGATGTGATTTAATGCAGGTAACCTTTGAGAATGGGAAGTGTTATAAGACCTCAATATTAATTTTAGAAGTTAGTTAGATCTATAAGGACTTTCATCTTTTGGGTTTCTGATCATAGACTATAGAGGGCAAATGGTTTGAAGTGCAGAAAGAAGAATTGTTATGAAGGAAGCAGTCAGATAAATCCGCCCTGCATCCTTGCCCAAGAGATGAGCCACTTTCCTAATCCACATGTAGATAAAGAGAAAGAGAAGAGGAAGCATGTTCAGATTTACTAGTTTCTGTTACTACAGCCATTACTATCAAAATAGTCCTTACCTACATTTCTTAGTCTAGTCTGGGTTGCAAGGCTGACAGAGGTTTACTTAGATAATTCTCTGGCAACTAAGCAGAATGGGACATAATTAAGTGTGGTGGAAGAAGATGGCAAGAGAAGGACTGAATTTTAAGTGGGCCAGATCAAGAAAGTCTTTCCCCCAATGGATCCCTGTTGGAAAAGAAATTGACCTAGGTCTGGGATGTCCATGTAGATCCTCAACTAAGTCATGTCTATGGAGATTCTCAGTCATCATGGTTTTGGGACAACCATGTCCCAAAGTGATTTTTTAAAGAGGCAACTGGACTGTCTTTGTTTTTCCTTGAAGATGTTTTGCTTCTCATCCAAGAAGCTTCTTCAGTTCAGTGAATATCTTTTGCTTCTCAAACTGAAGAACAAAAGAATTGAAGAAGCTTCTTGAGAAGCAAGACATCTTCAAGGAAAAACAAAGACAGTCCAGGTGCCTCTTGAGAAAAAGGCACCTTTGGGACACTTGGAATACTGTATCCAGTTTTGGTCACCATGATGTAAAAAAGATGTTGAGATTCTAGAAAAAGTGCAGAGAAGACCAACAGAGATGTTTAGGGGACTGGAGGCTAAAACATATAAAGAACAGTTACTGGGATTGGTTATGTCTAGTTTGATGAAAAGAAGGACTGGGGTGACATAATAGCAATGTTCCAATATCTCAGGGGCTGGCACAAAGAAGAGGGCATCAAGCTATTCTCCAAATCTCCTGAGGGCAGGACAAGAAGCAATGGGTGGAAACTCATCATGGATAGAAATAATCTAGAGTTAAGGAGAAATTTCCTGACAGTTAGAACAATTAATCAGTGGAACAACTTGCCTCCAAAAGTTGTAAATGTTCCAATACTGGAAGTTTTTAAGAAGAGATTGAATAACCATTTGCCTGAAATGGTATAGAATTTCCTGCCTAAGCAGGGGGTTGGACTTGAAGACTTCCAAGGTATGAGAAACATTTTGCTTCTCATCCAAAAATATATCTTAAATTCTTCTGTTCTTCAGTTTGAGAAGTGAAATGATTTCAAAGAAAAACAAGAATGTCCAGTTGCCTTTTGAAAAGCACCTTTGTGACAAGGTCTGGAATGTTGTTCTTGCCTTCTCCTGATCACCTACCCAATGCAACATGAAGCAAGAGTCGAAAGATAAATGTTTACAGATACATCACATTCCTTTCTTAAATCAGAAACTATGCAGATAGCTCATAAGTCCACGTTGGTAAAGAAGATGAAAAGAATTCCCAAAACCTGGATCTACAGACTTTCTCTACCTTGTTTACTTAGCTTTCAAACATGAGAGAGTATTGAGAACTGCACTGGTTTTATAAAAACAACACAATTTTCTCAAGCCTTGGCAAGATGAAATGAGACTGGCCACATAAACAAAGTGCTCGTTTCCCCTTATGCAAAGGCTTGCTTGAATTATCCTGTGAGTTCTAATGAAACCAACCTCCCAAACTTTAACCTCTTCTTACAAGTTATATTTTCTTTTCCTTTTCACTTAAAATATTTTGTAGGCTGTCTTTGAGGAATTATTTCTTTGAAGGCTGCTTGCAGAAGGAAAAAACTCCTCTTCTCTAAGGAAAAAAATCCCAATAATATAACACAGCAGAAAGCAAATTGCACTTCTCAGCTTTTCAAGGCAAAAACCATTAAACATATTGACAGTTGACAAAACCTTTAACATGCAGTTTTCTGCAAAAAAGAAAAAAACCAAACCACCTCCTTTTTTCTCTTTCCTTTTCCTTTTTTCCTCTTGTCAGTTTTATCCCTTAAAGCTTTGGAAGCTGACAAAGAGACACTTTCAAGCTTGGATAATTACTGTTTTATGAATGATTATAACTCTTGTTAAGGGCAGAGCGTAAGATTCTACTTAAATTTCCTGACATTTGTTTCAGCACCAAGCACCCAGTAAATGACAATATTTTATTGGTCCTTTCGTGTTCTTTACATGATGTGCTGCATTGTGTCAAACTCATAAATAAAACAGCCCTACAAAATGCTTATGTTTTATGACTTCGTTGAAGGCTGCTGAGAGCCAAAAAGGCTGGCTGGTTTACCCACATCCAAGGCTGCTCCCTCTCCAGTGTTGGTAATGAAATTAAAATGGGTAGCAATAACTCTCCATGGCATCCATCAATATTTCCATATCCAGGCTGCAGTTATATGAAGGAGGCTACTGTGAGATTTCATATTAGTGTAATAATCTGCATTCTGTTGAGTGAATTAAGAAGAGCTAAGATCACACGAGAGTCCGAGAGAACCTTATTAACAAAGGTGACTTATCTAACAGCAAAGAGTTAGTCTTGCTTGCTTAACATTTATAGAAATCTTCCTAAATCCTATACATTGCATAATCAGAAAATTTAGTTAGCTTCAACCAAAACTCCCAAATGTTTCCAGAAAGGGGATTATCCATATACTACTGTGTGAAAGATAAAAAGCAAGAAGGGCATTCATATCTAGTGAGTTGTCAAAATGATAAACATGCTTGTGGTGCTTGCATTGTGTGGAAAACAGGTGATCCTTAAATTATGTCTACAGTTGGAACCAGAATTGCCATTGCTAAGGAAGGCAATTGTAAGTGAGTCACATGTGATTTTTTTTTGCCATGGTTGTTAAGCAAATAATGCAGATGTTAAGTGAATCCACCTTCTCCCATTGACTTTGCTTGGCTGAAACTGATTGGGAGGGTTTCAGATGGAGATCACATGACCCTAGGATGCTGCAACAATTGTAAATATATGATGGTTGCTAAGTGGCCGAATTTTTATTATGTGACCACGGGGATGCTTTGATCGACATAAGTTGGTTATTTGGTTATTTTCTCCTCTCCCCTTAGGGCTTCAGAATATAACAATGAAAGATTTTAGCAACTTGACTTGTATGGGATTTACCATTATCACAATTTTCCTAACTCCAAACCAAGAAATACAACCTAATGTTTTGGAGACTAACACATTCTTAGTTTACTAATACAGTCATTCACCACAAATGGCACGTAATGCCATTGAAAAAGTAACACCATGTTCTTTCTGCAGTCGGTAATATGAATTAGACCAGGAATTCATACATTTTTACCAGGATTTAAACTTTTTCATCTGCTGTTTGCTTGAGAGCATACCTCTTTCTGTCCTGAATTTTTAACCATAGAATATCACAGGAGTCATAGAGGCATGTTTCACAAAAGGCTTGCATATTTCCTTTTCTCAGTGGCTGTATAACCTCTCCTTGTGCAGAATATGAGGAATTGATTATAGCTTGGGAGATGAGAATGCTTGGATTTCTCTGCAATAATATTTTGAAAGCAAAAAAGCTTTTTTTTTTTTTTGGCTCCTTCTTTTCTCCCTCTACACCATGACCTGGAGCAGGGAGCAGTTCTTGTAAATATAATACTGTGTAGAACTTGATTCTGTTTCAGCCACCCATTCAAACTCCAAACAGTATTGTGCTTCGAAGTAATGTAGCCATGATCTCTGTAATATATCCAGTGTATAATCAACTTCCACAACCCATCATCTCTCCAGTTTATTCTTTTCTCATTGTCTCAACTTGCTTTAGCACTGGAACCTCACCAAGCAATGATGCTCTCAATTAAAATCAGGAATCAGGGATGGCATTTCTGCGCTGCTGTTGGTTTAGAAAGCAATGATTGTGGCAATGGCCCTGTCATTAGTCCTTCTGCCATCACAGCATCCAGTTGCAATCAAGGTCTTGTCTGCTTTGCACTTGCTTGAATGGGATGGTCCTTGGTAAATCTTGTTTTGCAAGTAACAGGTGTCTTATAGTTGGCTCATTGTTTACATCTCCTATAACAGAAGAAGTTGTCTTATCTCTGTTGGTTCCTCGTATAGTGGTATTGATAGCTTACTGGAAGGTTTTTCTCCCCTTTGTGATTGTTAAATTGTAGCTAGCTTGGTGTTATTGTAAAAGAAACAGGCTGCCAAAGAACGCCATGACTGGACACCATTAAAACTGACACCAGACAGAGCACAGAAAAACTCAAAGAAGTAGTGCAAGATCAAAAGATGTGGAGAAACTTGGCCCATAGTATTAGAATAGAATAGAATAGAATAGAATAGAATAGAATAGAATAGAATAGAATAGAATAGAATAGAATAGAATAACAGAGTTGGAAGGGACCTTGAAGGACTCCTAGTCTAACTCCCTGCTTAGGTAGGAAACCCTATACAACTTCAGACAAATGGTTATCTAATATCTTCTTAAAAATGTCAAGTTTTGGAGCATTTACAACTTCCAGAAGCAAGTTTTCCACTGATCAATGGTTCTCACTGTCAGGAAATTGCTCCTTAGTTCTAGGTTGCTTCTCTCCTTGATGAGTTTCCACCCATTGCTTCTTGTCCTGCCCTCAGGGGCTTTGGAGAATAGCTTGACTTCCTCTTCTTTGTGCCAGCCCCTGAGATATTGGAACACTGCTATCATGTCACCCTAGTTCTTCTTTTCATTAGACTAGACGTACCCAGTTCCTGCAACTGTTCTTCATATGTTTTAGCTCCAGTCCTCTAATCATCTTTGTTGCTCTTCTTTGCACTCTCTCTAGAGTGAGGCATGACTGAATGGATAACATCATCATTGGGTTATTAGATTGATAAGAGAAAGACTCTAGTTTTTCTAATATTGGTGGATTGCTGTTCTAACTTGCTAGAAGAATAAAAAAGAATAAAAGCATGAGTCCTGAAATACATATCTAAAGTGTATTTAGACAATGTTGTGTATTTAGTCTGGGGAACCTGGGGATCATCATCACCTAATACCAATGTAGGTAGTTCATAGCAATGATGAGATACAAATAAGAAACTTCCTGACTCACAGCTGAACCTTGGAAAATATGACATAGATATTTGTAACATTTTCAGCAGGAAGAAGTTGCTTTATTTTCATTAGAACAGCAGGATGGGATAAATAACATCAGATGTGAAATGACTCAGGAGTTAATAGTTTCATTACTGCAACTGCAAAATTCCTTAGTTCAGTCCTCCAGTCTGCCATAAAATGTTAACAATGTCAACTTTTGTGCTGAAGATTCACTGAAGACAAAAAAGGGAAGAAAAAGAAAGTGTTGTGTTAGCTGATTTGGGCCTTGATTACTGAAACAGAAAACAGAAAATTTGTTTTCAGTGTTGGGAAAGTCATTTGTTCCTTTATGTATGTTTTGCTGTAAGGTACATATTTTGCTGAGAAGAAAGACATGTGGGTTTCCCATCGGCTGACATCAGCAAAAAGTCTAATAATTTTACAAGCAATTCATTTCCAGATATAAGTTAATGAACTGTACCAAGATGTAAGCTGTATTCTTCTGAACTTTTAAAAGATATTATACAATATAAACATAATTATTTTTAATGGGACAATGCCCTAGAAGAGAATCTAAATTAAATATAGCTTAAATAATATGGACAAAAGCATGAATGTGACTCCTTTGTTGTACTTAAATATTTTGAGAAACATTGCTGGTCATTTTAGCTCAATATCCTCTCTCAATTGCTGGCAAAAGATATTGCAGTAGCAAACATGCATCATTTGGGTGGAAAGAGTTTAATGCTAATCTTTATAAAACAAAGTTTAAGCCAATGTTTTGTGGGCAAATTTCCAAAGATATTTAACTGTCTGCTCTTAGAAGGAGTCAGATGGACTATCATAACCATGTATTATCTTTGTGTAGCCCATTTTCATGCACATTCACTTAAAAACATTGTCATAAACTAAAATTTCTCCACATTTTTTCCTATTAATTCTGATTGAAAAACAATTGGCTTTTAAACACTGTTTTCCCAAAGGAGAAGATAATTTTTGATAATAATAATTTCACCAATATACAGTTGTTGTATACCTATCGGTTTATTGACTCACTGATTAATTTATTAACTCTACCTTTCTGATATGGCAAATATTAAAAGAGCTATTTACTGTTCAATTTTTTGAGTTTTGTAGTTCCTTGATTGGGGTAGTAATCAAGGAACCACAGAGAATACTCTCATTAACACTGTCAAGGTAAGTTGTTTGTATATAATAAGAGAGAAAACCCCATTCCCTTCCAGCATGGATTATGCTACCTAGTTGGGTATTGAAACATCTACAAGAAAGCAACTCAGCTCGAAGAGTATCAAGGATCCCCACAGTTCAATCCTGAGCTACAAATATCATCTTCTCTTGCTAAAATATTTCCATCAAGAAAAGCAAGAGAACTCTTGCCCTGAAGATCCCAACAGGCTTAGGCAGCAAGTCAAGGGGCAGTCTGTCAAAATAGGGTCTAATCTAGGCTTTTCTTTTCACCCCATCTCCCCCATCTACATTTGACTTGAAATAAGGAGACCTGGAATAACATTGGATATAACATCCTTGCAGGATGACCATCTAAGAGAAATTTAGTCTGACAGCTCTTTTCCCTTTGAGGCTAAAGACCTGGAAGATTTCACAGCATTCTTTCAGAAGGATGTAATGTTGTGAAATTCCCTCAGACAATATCCCTATAAGGCTGATTGTCAATAGAAAAATCCCTTTTGTTGGGCTTATGCAAAACAGCTGCATCCCCGCTCCCTGCACATGGATTTTTCCTTATGGGGAAAGTGATACAAATGGCTTACTTTGGATGGAAGTCAGGTCAGTGCTTTGAAATAATTGTGGCAAGGTAGAGATCAGCAGTGGGGACAGCTAAATTTATACTCATATAGTGTTGATATACCCATATAGTATTTTTATATCAATAGTGTCTTTAAACCAATATAGTGTTTTCCT
Source organism: Pseudonaja textilis (assembly GCF_900518735.1). The sequence goes on from NW_020769353.1 coordinate 7,536,478, forward strand.
AATTAATTTGTCTGGGATGATGCCCTAAGCTTTGAAAGGGGAATTTAAAAAAAAATGTCTTAATGTTTTTAAGGAATTCATTTTAAAAAATGATATTATTAATACTTATTATTAATACTTAATACCATTTTAGACAAGAAACTAAGATTACAATTCTGGAACTGAGTGAATAAGGAGCAAACCTGAAATCTATCTGAGAGGTCTGCTCAAAATATATTTTTAATTTGTGGGAAAAGATGAATTTTCTTATTTTCCTTAGCTTAAGTTAGTAAGATTTTGAAAAAAAGTTTTGAATTTTGAAAAAAAAAACAATTAGTGTATCAGTCATCTTCGTCAGTTTTGATGTGGAAAGCATATTGGTATGTTAGTCAAATATAATTGCTCCTTGTTGCATCTCCTAAACTGGGCATTGGTTTCCAAAGAATTAGTATATAAATGTCATCCAGACAAAGCATTTTTTTCTCTGCTCTTCAGAACTTGCCAGGTATAATAAGTAGAATGGGTCATAGCTTGATATAACTGTCAGGGATGTCACCTTGCTGTCTGAATATGTTGCTGTTGCCTTGGAAACTTTTTAAAAAAAATCTAGCATATTGCAATTGGGCATTTCCAGCCTCTGTGCAGTGAAATTTTAATAACCATACATAACTGCATGTAATTGCTGAGAGCAATTTTTATCCCTGTTTTATTCTCTAAAAGTTCAGTAATTTAGCCTCATTGCTTTAGTCCACAACTCTATAAATAAAACATCTGCCCAGCTTTTATTCTGTCAGTAGTAGCTGTTGATGTCTTGGTCTCAATTCAGCTGATTTCTCCCTGTTATGGATTTTGGCTGCTCTGTGAGATTTCTCTGTTCCACCAAAGATCGGAGGGGAAACTTAAATGCATGGTCTTGGAAAAATGCCTGAAAGGAAATATTTACTGGGTTTAATTAATCCTTCTGGGTGTCTGCTGGATGTGGCCAAAAGTATCAAGATGGGCCTCTTACAGAATCCAGAATGCATAAGTGCACCATCGTGCCTACTGTCCCTGTCCTATTGTTCCCATTTATTCATACCTATTTCCTGTATTATTACTCATGTTTATACTTATACCTATTATCTTGTAAGTGAATGACAAATTAAATAAATAAAATAAATAAATGAAATTGGAAGGGAGCTTGGAGATCTTCTAGTCCCCTGTTGAAGCAGGAGAATCTACACTATTTTAGACAAATGGTATTTTCTTTAAAAAGAATCTAGTATTTGATCATTCCATTGATTCATTGTTCTCACTGTCAGGAAATTTCTCCTTAGTTCTATGTTGCTTCTCTTTTTGTTCAGTTTCCATTCATTGCTTCTTGTCTTGTCTTCTCTTGATGATGAGTTGAAAGTTCTGTCCATTTTTTATTGGCATTATGATTAACCTGCATCATTGTTGATACTATTTGTTGCACGCACCCAGCATCCTAGAGAAATTATGCAAATATTGATGACTAACATGCTATCCTGATTCAAATAACTAGGAGAAAGTTGCAGTAGAAGAAATAAAAAAAATTTAAGATCAGACGGAGATGATTTAGGGTAGAAGATGACAAGATTTATTTAGTTAAACAACAAGAAAAAGTAAATAGATTTCTTTTTTCGTAAGCTGCCTAGAATCACATATGTTGGGCAATTTCTAAAGTAGTTTAATTAATGAATGATGAAAATACATTGTAAATAATTGAGTGAACTCCACAACCAGCCCTTATTTCTTTATGGTGTCTTCACTATCTGTAGATCATAAATGGGGCACATTCTTGCAAATCTGGAGGTGAGAGAAAAGTACCTTCAGACAAGTCTTATTCAATTTATCTGAACTTATCAAGAATTGAGCTACTGAAAATTAATCAGTCAGTACTAATCTCTCTACATCAATATGTTTATTTTTACATTTTTTGCCTCTCCAAGTTAATTAACAAACAGCTCTCCTTTACCCCCCAAAAGCAAAAATATTCCCCAAATCCTTTCGCCAACAATTCATGATTATTATTTATTATATACTTCTAATATATAACATTATAGTGATTTATAAAATAGCTCTCCTGGTTTGCTGCTGTAAAGAGAAAGTAGATTTCAGAAACTAATAACCAAGGAGTTTCTAAAGCTTCTGCTAACTATGGAGACAGATCAGCATTCCTTCTGAAATGTGTGATCCCAGCAAATCCAGAGCTTAATGTAGCAAAACTGCATTCAAGGTCCTTTCTCAAGAAGGAAATGAGAGTCTTGGTGCTGAGCGAAATGCAAACATTGAAAGCAGGGCTCATGGAAAAGTCTTTTCCACAAATGCAGGTTGAACTTACTAGAGATTCACCTGCCCATGAAGCAAAGGAGAAGAAGAAAGTTGATTTCTTAAGTATGGGGAGGAACTGAAATTTGCAATAGTAAATTAGTTTAAGCAGCAGAGACGAGGAAAAAAAATCACATACTACTAAGTATCTGTGGCTCAGTCCGTTCAGAACAATTCAAGACTTGTTATGATTAGAAGAAATTTGTTGTCCTATGTGGATATCCAATTTTCCTAGGTAAAAATTCTGCCATTATTGTTCATTATTGTTCTTAGGTAGACTTTCTGCCATTATTTTAGGCAATACGGGGACATATTGGTAGGGAGCAGTGATGCCAAAACTGTCACGTGTATAATAATCAGATATTGTTAATTTTCTAAGCCCTTTAAATAAAGTGAATTGGATAGATGTGTGTGTGTGTGTTTGTGTGTGTATGTACACACACACACACAATATACTGTATATGCTACTTGGAAATCTGAAGCTTTGCAGTAATTTGCAGTAACCTATATTGCCTTAATAAAAGTGTTGCCTCTCTGAAGTCTACTTTTTGGACAATGCTAGGTGCAAGAAGAAATAGGTGCAAGAAGGTATCCAAAACACAAAGCTATGATAAAGAAGTTTAATGTAAATAAGCTAATGAAATCATGATGAAAATTCCAACACAAGCCCTATTTATATCAAAGTTTAAATTCTTGCACTTTACCCTCCCGCCCCCATGTCTGCATGTTGTAACTGGTTTGAAGCAGCTTAGGCAGGAGAGTGGTCTCCACTCATCTTTTGTTTTAGCAGTTTGCTTATGGCAATTAACTCTCACAGCTGCACTGCAGGATATGTGGGTTTGGGTGTCAATCTAATAGAGTGTGCCATGTTGGCACTTTGGCTTAGGTCTATGCTATTCTATATTATTCCACCATCCTAACAAAACAAAGGGAATACAGTAGGAAATAGCTTTTGACATGTCCTTTAAAGCAGGGCTCGCCAACCTTTTGGACTTCAGGGACCACCAAACTCATAATTTTAAATCCTGATCGATTGGTAGGAAAACAGGGGTTTGCCTGCAGACTTTTGGGGGGATTTTCCCAGAGACCATCAAAATTTTCTCACAGCTCACCAGTGGGCCATGGCCCACTGCTTGGTGACCATGGCTTTAGAGCTTCCTAAACTCATGCCATAAAATATATGTCCTCATAAACTAGAAGGGAAGTGGTGGCTCAGTGACTAAGATGCTGAGTTTGTCGATCAGAAATGTTGGCAGTTAGGCAGTTTGAATCCGTAGCACCACGTAACGGAGTGAGCTCCTGTTACTTGTCCCAGGTTCTTTCAACTTAGCAGTTTGAAAGCATGTAAAAATGCAAGGAGAAAAATAGGGACTGCTTTGGTGGGAAGGTAACAGCTGTCCATGTGCCTTCGGCATTTAGTAATGCCAACCACATGATCACGGAGACGTCCCCGGACAGTACTGGCTCTTCAACTTTATAACAGAGATGACCCAGAAATGACTAGCATGTATGTGCAAGGGGAACCTTTACCTTTACCTTTAAACTAAAAGGGCCAGCATTATATTTAGGCAGAAGAAAGGACCTAGCCATGATAGTTGGTAGATGGTTACTTCAGGATGAAGTAACAACCACACACACCCTCCTTGTTCTTTCATTTGAGTCCCCAAGGAGTACCTCTATTGGATCTAAAACTGTATATATCATGCAGCCTGGTTTATCTTATCAGGTAGAAGGTGATCCCTTAAAAATTGGTCTTTAAGTACTTGACTATCCAGGTGCTTTTTCTACTAAAAAAAATAGAAGTGGTTTACAATTGCCTTCCCTGAAAATTATAAATTGATGCCTTTACCATTGTTACTAATGTGATCCTCTGTCTCTAACATCTTCCTATATCATTACTACCCAATATAGTCTATATACCTGACAGGTCACAAAACAGAAATATAAGCTCTTAAACCTGCCATGATGTGACAATAGTTGTAAAGATCAGAATCATGCAAAAGATGATATTCCTTATGAAACTCTATGGAAGCAAAAGCAGAACAGAAAGAGTATTGATATTTTGGAACATTTGGTGTTGGAGAAGATTTCTGCAAATATACTGTGGATGCAGGGATGGGATTCTACCAGTTCTGTCCAGCTCTACAGAACCAGTAGCTCTGAAGAGCAGCAGACACAACTGGTTCTGTGTCTGCTGCTGTTTTGGCCCAGCCACCTGCCCGGGCTCTTACCTGTCCTTTATTTCCTGCTTTTTCAACCTCAGCTGCTTTGCGTGGCACAGCTGCAGATGAAATATCAGGAAAAAAGGGGGGGCTTTTCCAATGCTGTGGACCCACACGCAGTGCTGCTCAGCTGTCTGGGCAGCTCAGCAGGTCGTAAATTGCACTTGGGCAACTCATGCATGCGCACGCAATGCATAGCAACACAACCGGTAGTTATACTGGTGAGATCCCATCCCTGTGCAGACATCCAAGAAAACAAGCAGATGGATCACCTAACAAATCAACCCAGAGTTCTTATTCATGACATGAATGGACAAGGTCAGATGATCCTACTTTGATCACATTATGCCAAGACCTAGCTGTTGAGAAAGTTCTAATCTTGGGAAAGGTAGAAGGAAAGTGAAGGGGACCATCAGAAGCAAGGTGGATGGATCAATTATAATGCTGATGAATACAGTCCTGGAAGATCTGAAGGATCTTAGGAGCAGTTCATCATGGAGAAAATAGACCATGTGGAGATGACACTGATCTGATGGCAGATAACCAAGTATCTAATCAGTTTCTGTGCATGCAAGATGTTCTCCTAACTTTCCCTTTGGTTAAGGCAGTTAAAGTGATTTGAATGGCACAAAACCCAATAAACTTGGTTAGTCTTGGAAGTACTAACAGAGTCTGGGACATTATTTTATATTCCACCCCCAAATTACAACTTTGTTCATATTTTTTTTCCATTTTATACCCTCCAATTATTTTGGGACTACATTTACCAATATTCCCAGCTGGCCTGGTCAATGAAATTCTGGGAGGAGAATTTGACACCGGATTCAGAATATTGGCTGACAGGTTTCTGCTGTTTGTAGAGGCAGTTAAATCCAACAAGATGCAAGAATTATATTGAATAGGTGATGGTTATTTTTGGCACATTTTCTCTGCTTCATCTTTAATGTGCATAGAAGCTGTATATGCACACCTGTGTGTACTGCTTCCCACTACAATCTTTAGCATGACCTATCATTGTGTCCCTGCCTACACACTGACATTTCTCTTCGTTCCCATGCCATTAGCAGGGATGGAAATAATTATATTCTAAATATTAGCTAACCACCAATCCAGTGGGCAAATATATGCTTTCTGCAATATACAAGGGTTTTCTAAGAATACTTGTGGCCTATAGACTGCAGACTATGAAGATTAGCTTTGAGAGTTAAGATTAGTGATGATTCACATAACCTTTTAGTTCTTCTGGTTTTCTAAATGGCCCACTCAGAAAAGCATTGTTAAGCAGATCCCTGAGTAATTTTTTTATTTACATACTTTATTTAATTGATTTATTTATTTGATTTGTCAATCACTTACAAGATAATAGGCATAAGAATAATCATGAGTATGAATACAGGAAATAGGTACAAATAAATGGGGACAATAGGACAGGGATGGTAGGCACGATTGTGCACTTATGCATGCTCCTTACAGACCTCTTAGAAATGGGGTGAGGTCAATAGTAGATAGTTTAAGGTTAAAGGAGTTGGGGTTTGTGGATGTAACAACAGAGTCAAGTAGTACATTCTAGACATTGACCACTCTGTTGCTGAAGTTGTACTTTCTGCAATCAACTTTGGAGCAGTTTACATTGAGTTTGTATCTGTTGTGTGCTTTTTGTATTGTTGCAGTTGAAGCTGACTGAAGCTGACTATTGACTGGTAGGGCATTGTAACAGATAATTTTGTGTACTATACTTAGGTCCAACTGTATACGGCGTAGTTCTAGGTTGTCCAAGCCCAAAATTTCAAATCTGGTAGTGTATGGTATTCTGTTGCGAGCAGAGAAGTGTAGTACTCTTATGAAATACTTCTGGACTCGCTCAATTATATTAATGTCTGATATACAGTGTGGATTCCAGACAGATGAGCTGTATTCAAGTATTGGTCTAGTAAAGGTTTTGTATGCCCTAGTTAGCAATTCAGTATTACTGGAGGAGAAACTTCGTAAGATTAGATTTACAATTCTTAATGCCTTTTTGGCAATGCTATTACAGTGAGCTCTGGCACTAAATGTACATATGTTTTTTAAAACACATATTAAACTCATCTAAATTTATGATGCAGTACCCAGATTAGTTGTTGGGTTGTAAGTTTCTGAGCCTGGTTTTAATTTGCAGATATTTTATTACCCATTGTAATGATATTTTCAGAGTTGTGGAGTATAAAGTTGCCTCTTCTGCTAGCCTTGAATGTGACTGGATGGGCTGTGCTGTTCAACATTCTGTTTTCTACAGATAGTCCTCAATTAAAAATTAGGATTGGAATATCCACCTTTAAGCAATGAGGTTGTAAAGCACAATCTCATGGGACTGAATCACTTTGCAACAGCAATCCTGGCAGTCTTGGTTGTTATTGTTAAGAGAGGATCATAGGTTATTAAGTGAGGACCTCACAGGATCACAACATGTAACTTCCTGCCTTGGATGCAAAGGCAACTCAAAAAGTGTGCAGGTTTTAAGATCCCTTTTATTTCCCAAATCCCTTCCTTTGTTGTGTTGCAAGACTAGCAGATGCTCTTGTCTTGAGTGGAGATTGGTATCTTTACTCAAGAGGACCAGCTTTCCTTTTCTGCTTCAGGTGACATTTTGTTTCCTTAACAAGTTGGTTCCTCCTTAGCTACCTCCCTTAGGGTATCTTTATAAGACAAATTTATAAAGTCTTATAAATCCAAGGCTACAGTAGTTGTATGTTAATAGTCCTGAAAACAGTTTAAGTTCTGGTAGCTGTAATTAACTGTATAGTCTTTAGATAGCAGCAATATTTCAATCTCTCTTGTTCACATACTAAAGTGAGTTCTTTTCTGCAAATCCTTAGAAGAATCTAGAAACCAAACATTGATTTCTTTTTAGTTCTCTTTGTCCTCCCTGCTTCTTACCACCCAGAATCCCTCTCTGGGGGAGATAGGTGGTTAAAAATGTGAAATATAAATAAATATATATAGTCTTCGTTAGTCTGAAAGAAGCAATGGTTTAATCAGTTCCACCAGTCACATTTAGCATAAAAGAGGGAAAAACATTCTTCAGTATGAGCTGAAAAGCATTTTCATACAGTAATCGCTATGATACATCTGTCGTGATGTTTCTCAAGTATTTTTGTATCTGTGCTCAATGTTTTTCTTTTGTACCTTATTTTCATTTTGAATGAGATGATGAAAACAAATTCTCTTCTGAAACCAATGAAAACTGATAGAGAATGGGCAGGTTAATTTTTTTATGGAAACCATTATAGAATTAAGGCTTAAATTCATGTTATTGTCCACTTTTTTCTCAAGGAATACTAATTGCCCTAAATGAACTTTTCCAGATATTACAAAGAAAGTGATTTTCTAGAAAATCTGGGAAAAGGTAATCAAGCAGCAGATTTGTGAGTACCTAGAAATGAACAACAGGATTACTAGAACCCAGCATTGACAAATCAAACCACACAAATCTTATTGCCTTCTTTGATAAAGTGACTGAATTAGTGGATCTTTGGGGGAATGCTATTGATATAGTATACTTGGACTTTAGTAAGACATTTTATAAAGTAGACCACAGTCTACTTCTTGGTAAGATAGGCAAATATGGGGTAGACAGTATCACTATCAGATAGATTCACAGTTGGCTGAACAGCTGCACTCAGTGTGTAGTTCTCAGTGGAACTACATCTACATGGAGGGAAGCATGCAGTGGGGTATTGCATGGTTGTGTCTTGCACCCAGTGCAGAGTGGGGAAAGAGTTCGGAGAACATCAAAAATGGGGAGTTTAGAGGCTAAACCATAGGATGAAGATTAAGGGAACTAGGTTTGTCTAGTCTAATGATGATAAAAATAAGGGATGATATGATAACTTGTCAGTATAGTTCATGAATTGGAATAGACATGGTAACAGGTCAGCCAAAGGGGGACTGTTTGGAAATGGAAACATAGTATTTATTTTGTGGGGGGCCATAAGAGACCGTTTTGAGTCTGGGCATGGCTTTGACTTGGCTGAACTGTATATAAGAGTTGGCTTGTTCTCTGTAACTTGGGCCCCTATATTTCTCTACTCTGTAATGACTTGTTTTTGTGAATATTGCTTCTGTGTTTCTGATTTTGTATGCTGACTTCTGCTGTACAGTATTGTATATAAAGAAGTTTCTTATATAGATGAATCCTGAAGAATTATTTACTTGTTTGCTGGTCGGATGTGCTGCTTACTCTGACATAACTATCTTTTAGTATTTGAAGGAATATCAGAGAGAAAAGGGTGTGAACCTATTCTCCAAGGCACTAGAGGCCAGGACAAGAAACAATGGATGGTAATTCATTGCAAAGTGAGCCATTTTGGAACTAAGGAGAAATGTCCTGACAGTGAGAAAAATTAACCAGTGGAACAGCTTGCCTCTTGAACTTGTGGTTGCTGCATCACTGGAGGTTTTCAAGAAAAGAGGATGGTTTCTTTGGGCAGGATGTTGGACTAAAAGACTTATAAAGTCCCTTCCAGCCTTATGATCCTATGATGCCAATGAGCAGTTACTACATTCCTGTCATTGTTTAGCCTATTTCTTCTTAGAAGAATTAAAACAAAACAAGGGAATTAATAACCAGTGTTCCGAGAATTAAAACTGTGGATCAAGGGAGATAAACAACTGGTTTATAGCACTGATTTGCAAATAATTCTAATTCTGGACTACAGGTAAATTCTCAATTTACAATAACAACTGGGGCCAGAATTTCCACTCCACTAAAATTGTTGCTAAGTTGTACCTGAATTTGTGATTTTTTTTGGTCACAATTATTAAGCAAATCACTGCAGTTTTTAAGTGAATTTTATAGTCTCTCAGTGAATTCAGCTTCCCTCCTTTTTATTGTAATATGGCTGGGAAGATCACAAATGAGGATCATACGATCTCAGGACATTGCAATTGTGATAAACACATGCTGGTTGTTGAGTGTCCAGATGTGGTTATGGGGCTGCTGCAAAGGTGGCATTCATTTTTTTTAACAACCGGTTCTGTGGGCGTGGCTTAGTTGGTGGGCATGGCTTGGTAGTCATGGATTGGCTGGGCGTGGCCAACTCAACATCACTCACATCGAGGCATGCATCTTCTCGCCTGGCCTCTCGTGACTGCAAAGTACCACTAAAAGAGGGGGAAAAACCCAGAGATGTTCCTGAGACAGGAAGTCTAGTACTGCCAAGAATGTAATAAGGGTTAACGGAAATGCAGTTTCTGTAAGCAACACCAGAATGTTTCCTTCCTGCCTTCCTTACAGGATTAGGCCAGTAATTTCTTCTAACAACCGGTTCTCTGAACTGCTTAGAATGTTAACACCCTGTTCTAGCGAATAGGTGCGAATCTGTAGAATCCCACTCCTGGTTGTAAGTATAAAGACTGGTTGTCAATCACTCTTTTCAATGCCATTGTAATTTTGATCAGTCACTAAATGTTGTGTAAGTCGAAGAGTACCTGTAGTTAATCATTGATGTAAGGAAATCAGTTCCATGGTTCAGTTTAGATCTGGTCTATTGCACCATAATAGTCTGTGTGATCCCCAACATTAGCAACTACTTAAGTAGAACATGACTGTGTCAAACAGCGTGACATTCTTGGTATGGTGTAAGTTCATTTATGTCTTATGCAAGGCAGAGTTCAGAAAGCATTTAAGGTGAAGAATGTCTTAAAACTAAATTTTTAAAATTTAAATTAAAAATAGTCAAAATCTCGTGTATCATCAGTTCTTCTGAGATTGCAATATTGCTTTGTATCTTCCCCATTATTGTGTTCTGTATTGTTCTGTTAGTCCATTGCAAAAATTGGAAAGTTAGATCTTTGATCTTTGCAGCAATGAAGATTCCTTCCCACCCAACTCCAAATTATTAAATCACAGAAGATTCAGACTTCTAAATATTATTTCAACATGGACCATGCAGGCTTGAGCTGATAGAAGATATGCTTTGGTTTGGGACAAATGGGTGTAGGAAAATTCATTATAAGCTTATCTCTGTATAGTCATAAAACTGTTAGGAAGACTTGAAATGGACTATGTAAATGCTAAGGATTATTTTTGCTTGTTCCTGTGAATGCTGCTTTACTCCTTGTAGATGACCCAGAAGACCTATTTTTCTTATAGATGACACCCTTGTCTACTTGTTAAGACCCTTTGTGACAAAACATATCTTGTCAGTTAACTCCAGTTTTCAAGGTTGCCCTTCAAATATCTATATCTACATTGTCCCTTCTAAGCATATTTATTGCCTCTGGTGATGACCTCAGTTTCTATTTAATACATGTTCCCACATCAAAATGCCCCGAGGCTTACCTCTCTTTCCCCTACCACTCTCTTTTTGTGACATACACTTTAGTTCACACAATTTGCTCTTGTACATAGGGAATTATATGCTTCCAGTTTCAACATGACAGTTTGTCCTTTTACACTTTTCTGTTTGTTTTGACAAGAGAGAGAAAGATGCAAGTGGTCTCTCTTAGAAAACTCAGTTCCAGGAACACAATTTGAGGCAATGTCACTGTATTCAGTTTCACAAGGGCAAGCTTTGACTTGCCAATCCAAATGCTGTGTTTTTAATATCCTTTGACAACGTAGGTTGCAGCTATTTTCAACACTGACAACTTAACTTGTATTGTGGGAGAAAAAAATCTGGAAGGGTTCTTAAAATTATGTTAGATGTTTCTGAATTTCAAAAGTTGCTTTGCCATTTTGAAACTTTCAGGTATATATCACCTCAACTTTCAGGTAGATATTGCCTCAACAAGTTGGCTGCATAGAGAATTCCAGGGATCCAAGTCAACACATCTGGAAAGCATCATATTTGGGCTATTTGATCTACATGGTTACATTCCTCTTTCAAAAGTGTCAAGCGGATCTTCTCATTATTGCCTACCAAAATCTTTATTACAAATTTTTGGATTTGAACCTTGGGTCTCTTGATTGCAAGTCATATAATCTATGTTTGGTCCATAATTCACCTTGCCCTTTTTCTGCTGTAGGCCTTATTAATCAGTAATAACTTGAAAGTCTATGGAGATTTTCAGCCATCCAGGTCATAATTGTCTCAAAAGTGCTTTTTCAAAAAGTGAATGGACGGTTCTTTTTTCCTTGAGGAAGAATAATTTTTGTTTCTCATCCAAGAAGTTTCTTGGATAAGAAGCAAAATGTCTTCTTCCTTCTCAAGAAAAAAAAAGCCACTATTGATCTGGATCCCTGGAATTCTTTGTGCAGCCAATTTGTCTTATGTTGTAGAACAGTGGTCCTCAACCTTTTTTGGCACCAGAGACTGGTTTTGTGGAAAACAATTTTTCAATGGATCTCAAGAGGATGGTTTTGGTTTTGCATATTCACATCCAGCTGTGCAGCCCAGTTTCTAATAGGCCATGGACTGGTACCAATCTATGGTCCAGGGTTGGATACCCCTTCTGTAGAAGACCAATGGTACAGTGAACATTTAATTTAATATCATCTTTCAAGTTCAACATTTCAACTTAACACTTCACCCTTAAAATAGCAAACAAGTCCTTGTTTCCAAAGACTATAATTTACATAACTTACAGTAATTGGCATCATTTTCATAATTACATAATGGTGAAAATAGCTCTAATAGTGGATTTTTAATATGATGATGATGATGATATTCGTCCATTATTTTCAAAGAGGATCTTGACATCTAGCAAATTGTCGGCTCTCCACGGTGTGTCCGCAGATGGCTGGTAAGGCTATATGGGCACAGATTATTCTGCCACATGTTGGGCAGATATGTGCAGGCACCACTATTGCAGAATTTGCACCTCTGGCTTTACAGAGTGCTCACTTCTCTTGTGCTATGGTTATCCTTCTGTCTTCAAATGTCTGGCAGCCTTGATGGATCAACATGTATCATGTTGATTAATCTTGTGCCAGAGTTTCCCAGGAAGTGGTGTCAATATCCAGGGACTTGAGAGAGGCTTGCATCATGTCTTTGTATCATTTCCTTTATCCCATGCGTAATTGCTTTTCTTGAGACAGTTGACCAGAGAGGAGCTTCTTGGGGATTTGGTGGTCTGGCATCCTTGTAACATGGCCTGCCCAGCATGTCTGGGCTTTGATCAGCTGGGTGTGAACTGATGGCAGGCCTGCTCTGGAGAGGACTTCTGTGTCTGGCACCTTGTCTTGCTCCTCAAAAGCCTGTGGAAGCAGGTTGTGTAGAAATGGTTAAATTGCCTAATATGCCTCCTATGTATAGTCCAAGTCTCAATTGCATGCATCAGAGTAGTTAGTGCTATTGCTCAGTAGACTTTTGATCTTTGTAGCAAAGCTTACTTCATGGCTCACCTGTTGGTCAATAGTCTGCCAATTTGGCAGTAATCTACCAAAGGTAGAGCTTGCCTTGGTGATTCTGAAGTTCACCTCGATTTCAATTGTTAGTATGATTTTTAATAAGCAATTTGCTGAGTAGAATGGAATGGAACGGAATGGAACAGAACAGAACAGAATAGAACAGAATAACAGAGTTGGAAGGGACCTTGGACATCTTCAAGTCCAATCCCTGCTTAGACAGGAAACCCTATACCATTTCAGATAAATGGTTGTCCAATCTCTTCTTAAAAACTACTGGTTCACAACTTCTGGAGGCAAATTGTTCGAGGAATTAATTGTTCTAACTGTATGGAAATTTCTTCTTAGTTCTAAGTTGTTTCTCTCCTTAATTAGTTTCCATACATCCATCCATTGCTTCTTGTCCTGCCCTCAGGTACTTTGGAGAATAGCTTGACTTCCTCTTCTTTGAGGCAGCCCCTGAGATATTAGAACACTGCTATCATGTCCTTCTTTTCATTAAACTGGATATATCCAATTCCAGTAACCGTTTTTTATATGTTTTAGCCTCCAGTCGCCTAATCATATATGCTTCTTTTTGGATACATTCTTCTTTAAGTATGCACAGGTTTTTTTTTCTAAATTTTTGAGCAGATCATGCCAATCCATAGTATTGCTTATTTTTTTGGTTTTTAAATTTACATCTTTATCTAGTTGGCCTTTTATTTTTTCAGAATGATTGATACAGCAAAATTACTTCTCCAAATCAATTGTGAAGGAATATGAATGACTAACATGACTTTGATTTCAACCTGAATTGGAGAATAATTCTATTTTCCATCTCATTCATAGCTATTCTCATTTCATTATCCCCTTCCCTCTGCTCCCTTTTCTACCCCTCTCCTCCACTTCCCATCGCATCCCACTCCATCCCATCATCAAAATGATATTTGGGCTGCATCAAGCTGTGAGAAGACAGTGAAAAAAGCCCATTCATGTCAAAGTCTTTTCTTCAGCTTCTAGAAAACTGTCTAGTCCTCTTCCTCCATTTCTTATTCTCCTTCCCCCTTAGTTTCAAATCTTCGGAGTCACAGGACCATGCTTTATCTTTGTTTTACTTGCACTTTGATTTCACTCTTTGTCTAAATTAGGCATGGAATCATAATTCAGTAGTGCAAAATATCAGCAGTTCCAGATAAAGAAAGCTCTGGGGGTCTCAGTCTGAAACCGGAAACTGCAGGAAACCATCGAGGGCCAGCACAAAAACAGTGGCAGAATAGATGGACAACTGACCCATCTCAAAAAGACAGCATAATATAATCCAGATAAATAAACATCATTTTGCATATTATGGTTTGGGGAGGGGGACATAATCTTGAATGAAAATCACGTCACCTCAATCTACTCTGGATACAAAGGAAGCCTTGACTTGAGTTTGCAGGAATATTTTTGAGTGATTTATTTAGCAGTCAATTATCACATACTCATTATTTCTGATCTCTACTTAAAAAATTAAGTAATTGCATGCTGAGAAGGGGAGGGGCCCCCTGCAACCTCTGTACAGCATTGGAAGTATTATTATTTATGGGGTAGTTCTTCTATAATTGTTAATCTTCAAGGAACTGGTCTCAACACTATGCGATTGCCTGAAACAACACTATTACACGATAAAAAAGACACCACACCATACTGGGGAAGATAGGGAGGGAGAGAGAAGAATTTGGTATTTTAATTGTATCTTTTGCATCAGGGGATTAACCTTGTTGGATAGCTAATCATTTGCAGCAAAGGCCTCGTTAGTCTTCTATTTCTTTTCTCAGCACATTGCCAATTATTGTCCTCCTTCTGAATGCTTCTCCCTGAGTTAGCTGTGGCTTGGGAGATGCTGATTGGGATTCTAGAATACACTTGCTGATGATTATGTGTTATTTTAACGGGAGCATGACAATAATTTCCTGTAATGCCACTTGTTACAGTAATTATTATGCTGTAATTGCCTTATCAAGGTGTCATACAGGAAAGGAGATAAAGATTTCACAGCTGCTGCTCTACCCTTGCTAAGTCCTGCCTCAGGAATAGATGATCAGACTTACACTTGAATTCTTCATTCAAATTCATACCGAACAAGTTTTTCTGGGTGTCAGAGAACATTAATAAATTAAAGACTAGAAAGCTGGAGAATCTGTATATGTTCCTGTGCAAACTGGATGCAATCATTTGGAACATTTACACAAATAGATATACAGTTTCTTATAATACTGGGCAGAAACTGTTATGTCTGTGGAACTGGTTGGGGTCCCCAACCAGGTCTGCTATTTGAGCGGGAGCACCAGCAGCTCCCATTGGTTGGCTCCGTTTGACAGTCGGCTATATAAGCCGGCTGTCGAGCAGAGCCAGCCGTTGTCGCCCGCTGGTCTGCAAGTTAGCAAGCAGACGCGACAACCCTTTATTCCTTGCAATAAAGCCTGTTAGTTGTACGCTCTGGTCTCATGCCTCTTCCTTACCATCGCTCTACAACACTGGCGACGAGGATGGGATGGTCGAAGGCTAACCAGATGCGTTTATTCAAAGAGCTGCAAGTCACGGAGAGTGAAGCCACGGGCGCTGTAGCCACAGCCGACCCACGCTCGCAAAGAGCGCGAAATTCAAACTGATATTGTTTGAGCTGATTCGCTGAAATGAGCCACAGGCGCCGCAGCCGAGGCCGCCCACGCTCACCAAGAGTGCGATTTTCAAAAAGAGCTACGCAGCCCAGAGAGACAGCCGCAGCCGCGTTCTTTTAAGAGTGCAAATTCAAATAGCGATTGAAGAAGACGAACCTGTTCTTTTCTCCACGATGAGTACTAATTCAGCATTCCCTCCATTCAAACCCAACGAGGAAACATGGGACTCCTACAAAAATCGATTCAGCCATTTTCTTGACGCCATCGGTTTAGCCGACGCTGCGGAGCATAGGAAGAAGTCCTATTTCTTGAGTTACTGCGGAGCCACCGTCTTCGACACCGCTACAGCGTTAGTTGCACCCCGCGCCATCAGAAGCATCCCATGGGACGAGCTACAGGACATACTTTCAAATCACTATTCGCCCAAACCGTCCCAAATAGCCAGAAGGTATGCCTTCAGGGTCAGGAAACAGGCAGAGGGGGAGTCGATCAACGAATACATGGCCGCCCTGAGAACAGCCGCTTTACAGTGCGGATTCAAAGAATATTTGGAAGACATGCTGTTGGACCAGATCGTCTGTGGGGTGAGAGACCTGAGACTCCAGAGGCGTTTACTGGCTAAAAAGGACTTGACTCTAGCCTTAGCCATGGAGGAAGCCCTGGCTGCTGAGCCCTCGGCCCAGTCAGCAGCTGAAATTCAGGGCACTCAATCTAAACCCAGCACGCCAACTGTCCATTCTGAAGAAGTAATCAGCGAAGATGACCCCACGGACACATCTGACATTAACCGCCTTAAACATCAGAAGCCTTCACAGGTAGGAGCGGGGCAGAGAAACAACTTCACCCCCAAACAACCTCCCATGTGCCTAACCTGTGGAGGCTCCCACCCTAGGGCATCCTGCAGGTTCAGAAATGCCATCTGCCTGAACTGCCAAAAGAAGGGTCACATCGCTAGAGTCTGCCAAGCAGGGCGATCTTTACCTCAAAGGCCTCCACCACCTCCCAACTCCCAAAGGCAAGTGGAGGACTGCTATACCTGCTACCACGCTAACCATACTTCCCAAACCCCTGACAAAATTAAAATTTCTGTTTTCCTAGAAGGTAAACCCTGCAGGATGGAGGTGGACACGGGATCCGTGCTCTCAATCATCTCCTGGGATACCCTGAAGAGGATCCAGCCCAGACTGTCAAGGAAACAGCTTCAAAGATGCCACTTGATGCTGCGGGACTACCAGGGCAAGAACATTCCTGTCCTCGGGAAAGGCAAGTTTTTAGTTCAATTCCAAGCCTTTAAAGGCCATCTGCCTCTAGTGGTTGTTAATGGTACCCTCCCTAGTCTATTGGGACTTGATTGGTTTCCTTCTCTCGGCCTTAGTGTAACCGGGATCCATGCTGTCTCAACTTCTGATGTAGATACACTATTTTCTGATTTTTCCGATGTATTTAGCAATGAGCTGGGTTGCTATTCGGGCACCCCCATATCATTTTCAGTAGACCCCAGGCAACCCCTCTTCGTTTAAAACCATGTAGGCTACCTTTTGCCATCCGTCCCAAATTGGACGCAGAACTAGACAAACTACTTAAGCAAGGGGTGCTAGAACCCACTGATTTCGCTAAATGGGAGACCCCCATAGTCACCCCACTTAAGAAAGATGGCAGTTTGAGAATCTGTGCGGATTACAAAACCATGCTCAACCGCTATCTGCAGGTCAGCGCATACCCTGTCCCCGTTATTCAGCATCTTTTACATACTTTCGAACCCGGCACCATTTTCGCCAAGTTAGACATGTCCCAGGCATACCAACAGTTCCCTGTCAATGAGCAGACAGCGGAATTACAGACCATAGTCACGCACAGGGGGGCATTCAAGTGTAGGCGCCTCCAATTCGGGGTCAGCGTGGCCCCAGGCATTTTCCAGTCACTCATGGAGAGGATTCTCCAGGGTCTCCCAGGAGTGGTCCCCTACTTCGATGACATCTTAGTCTCAGCCACGAACCGACCCCAGCTCATTCAGAGAGTCAGGACAGTGCTGGAGAGGTTTAGACAGCATGGCCTTAAACTTAAGAGGGAGAAGTGTGCCATCGCCACTAGGCAGGTAGACTTTCTGGGTTATAAAATAGATGCCTCTGGCATCCACCCCGTTGAGTCCAAGGTGAAGGCCATCCACGAGGCACCCACACCCACCAACAAGACTGAACTTCAAGCTTTCCTGGGACTCCTGAACTTTTACGCCTCATTCCTCCCGCACAAGGCATCGGTCGCTGAACCATTACATAGGCTACTAGATAAAGACTCGCCCTGGCACTGGGGACCCAAGGAAACCCATGCTTTCAAGTCAGTCAAATCCTTAATCACATCAGAAGCGGTTCTAGTTCAATTCGATCAACGTCTTCCCCTGGTCCTGGCTGCTGACGCATCCCCTTTTGGCATTGGGGCTGTCCTGAGCCACAGACTCCCCAACGGTCCGAGGCACCAATTGCTTTCTTTTCTAGGACCCTTTCTCCAACTGAGAGGAACTACAGCCAAATCGATAAAGAGGCCTTGGCTGCAGTGGCTGCAGTTAAGAAGTTCCATGAATTCTTGTTTGGCCACCACTTTGAGTTAGTGACTGACCACAAACCTTTTTTAGGACTTCTGTCTGGAGATAAGCAAACCCCGCAGGTACTTTCACCCAGAATGACCAGATGGACCCTGTTTTTGGTCGCTTACTCATTCAAGTTAGTGCATCGTCCCGGTAAGAACTTGAGCCACGCCGATGCCCTTAGTCGATGCCCCCTGCCAGTTCCAGTCATAGACCCAGCGCCTATCCATGCCATTTTTGAGGTCAACGAACTCAAGCTCCCAGTGACAGCCGAGGACATTGTGGCGCACTCAAAGAAGGACAAAATCATCACCCAGGTTCTGGACTGGGTGGGAAGGGGGTGGCCGGAAACTCAATGTACAACTGATTTTGTCCCCTTTAAAACCCGCCAGCAGGAACTGTCAAAGTTGCAAGGTTGTCTATTGTGGGGAACAAGAGTGGTCATCCCAGCCTCCCTTTGAGTGCTCATCCTGAAGGTGCTTCACGAGGGTCATCCGGGCATCGTAAGAATGAAGGCCCTGGCCCGCAGCTACGTCTGGTGGCCCGGCATGGACGCTCAAATCGCCAACTGGGTAAGCTCTTGCCAGCCTTGCCAACAAACCAGGGCCGCCCCTCCAGCTGCCACGCCCACCAGATGGGAGAGTGCAAACGCCCCTTGATCCCGCTTGCACGTCGACCTAGCTGGGCCTGTACATGGCAGGACCTTCTTGGTGGTCGTGGATTCATACTCTAAGTGGATTGATGTAGCCTTACTTCCCACAACCACCACCCAGGCGATAGTTAAGGCCCTAACCCATCTATTTGTCACCCACGGACTTCCGGACACGCTGGTTTCAGACAATGGCCCACAGTTCACATCGTGTGAATTCAGCATGTACACTGCTAACTTGGGCATCAGGCACGTCCTTACAGCACGATTCCATCCCGCTAGCAACGGGATGGCAGAGAGAGCAGTTAGGTCAGCCAAGGAGGCACTCGCCAGGTTTGGCCAGGAGGATTGGCACTCTAAACTGTCTCGTTTCCTGCTCAGCCAGCACACAACACCCTGCACCACCACCAACAAATCTCCTGCCGAACTTCTAATGGGGAGACGCCTTAGAACCACCCTGGACAGGCTACACCCCCACTACTGCCCAGACACCCCCTTAGGGTCCGACAGTCTGGTCAGAGACTTCGCCCCACAAGACCTGGTATACACCAGGAACTACGCGGGGGATCCGTTGTGGGTGCCAGGACAAGTCGTCCCAGGTCCCAGGTCCCAGGTCCTACAGGATCCTCCTAGAGGATGGACGTTTGTGGCAGAGACACGTGGATCAACTCAGAAGGCGGCGGAAGGGCGCGACAGATACCAACCCATGCCAACCTGCCAGCGCCAACGACGCCTCACCAGTGCCTGATGCGGATCCCCTGCGGAACCTGGTTTTCCCTGACGAGCGAGAGGACTGGCGGGAGAACCCGAGTTTCCGGCCAGAGTCACCACTCCAGCCACCGAGCGGCCCCGTTGACCAGACGGACCTCAAAACTCAGCCGGGCCAACCTGAGCAGGGGTTTTCACCAGCTCCACAGGACACTACGCCGGGGCAAACCCACGCCCCGACGACCGCCGAGGCACGTTCCAAAGACCAGGACTTGACACCGGCCGACAGTTCACCCGAACTGCGACGTTCTGGTCGCCAGCGAAGACAACCCTCGTATCTACAGGACTACGCATGTTCCCAGCTGGGGAAAAGGAGTGTTATGTCTGTGGAACTGGTTGGGGTCCCCAACCAGGTCCGCTGTTTGAGCGGGAGCACCAGCAGCTCCCATTGGTTGGCTCCTTTTGACAGTCGGCTATATAAGCCGGCTGTCGAGCAGAGCCAGCCCTTGTCGCCCACTGGTCTGCAAGTTAGCAAGCAGACGCGACAACCCTTTATTCCTTGCAATAAAACCTGTTAGTTGTACGCTCTGGTCTCATGCCTCTTCCTTACCATCGCTCTACAACAGAAACCATCTCAGATTTTCCTCTCTGTTCTTGTTAACTTTGATGAAAGAAAAGTTGCTTTGGAAATTGTTTTAAAGGAGCAGAATATTTGGGAGAAATTCTCATTGATGGAGAGTACTATTTTTCATCCTAATTAATGCAAGACAACTGAGATATGTAGGTAAATGTCAGAAATCCAAAGATTTCTGAGAGAAGATTTTTTTTTTTGTATAATAACCACTTCAGCAATGTGCAACCTTCTACATATTAATAGCTCAAAAAGAAAGATGTGAAAAGACACCTCCCACTTGGCCTTTTTCAATAGAGATGCTAATGTACTTCCTCTCAGAAATTGTTGGATTTCTTTTTCCTTCACATTTTTTTTTGAAAAACTCGTTATCCTAGTCACAGATTTGATAAGAACCCCACAAACCTCCTCTCTCTTTCTAAACCCATGCTTTTTAAAGTGAAATTAATGAAGGGATGGATACAATAGCAAAAGCTGGGGTGCTTAATAATATTATGCTTCAATTAGCAATTATAGGATGCATTGACAGAGAGAAAGTTTTGGTTACCACATTATACAAAAAAGGTGTTGATATTTTGAAAAAAGTGCAATTCTGAAGGACCAATACATTCAGAAAAATCAGCCTTTTTGGTGCCCTATATTCTCCAGCACCTATATTCCACTTATCCTACCTTGGAAAGATTTATGAAGTAGAATGAATGGTAAGAACAATATCAGAATGCAGAAAGAAAATTGTTCTGCATTAAAAACATACTCAAATTCAATTTCCTATCATCCAGAGCTACTCCTTTTCCTTTCCATTGTTTAGATTATGATGGTGAACTTTGCAATTATTTAAAATATTATTTCATTGTTGACTTTAATCAATCACACATAGATCTTTACAGATATTTCATTTCATAATCATTTATTAAATATAATAATATTATATTCATTGTTTAAATATAAATAAGTCAAACTTACCTATGTTACAACTTATTCAACTTATGTACTAAAGTGTTCTTAAATGTTGTGGCATGTTCATGATGATACGATATGTAATAAATAATTGGGTAAGTCATGGTAGCCTGGAACCAAATTAACAGGGATATAATTAGAGGTGGTATCCAGCAGGTTCTGACAAGTTCTGAAGAACCGGTAGCAGAAATTTTGAGTAGTTTGGAGAATGGCAAATACCACCTCTGACTGGCCTCGCCCCCATTATTCTCTGCCTCCCAAGTCCCAGCTGATTGGCTGGGTCTTCTTTTGTTGCCCTGCACAGGGGAACAGAACTGGAAAGTAGGTTAGTGGGGTGGGGAGGGAATGGGGATTTTACAGTATCCTTCCCCCAGGAGTGGGGAGGGAATGGAGATTTTACAGTATCATTCTCCTGCCACACCCATCAAACCACACCCACAGAACTGGTAGTAAATTTTTTTGAATCCCACCACTACATCCAACTCATTCCTGGTTATTCCAAGCAGTCTACAGAATTAAAACCTCATATATAACACCCAGCAATCTCCCTACCCCTTTGATGACAATATTGAAACAAACTGCTGGAGAGAAACTGGCTGGGTCTTTTTTTGTTGCCCTGCACAGAGCTGGAAAGCAGGTTAGTGAGGTGG
This sequence comes from Pseudonaja textilis, assembly GCF_900518735.1. The sequence continues at coordinate 7,558,157 of NW_020769353.1, forward strand.
AGAGGGAATGGAGATTTTGCAGTAACCTTCCCCCAGGAGTGGGGAGGGAATGGAGATGTTACAGTATCCTTTCCCTGCCATGGCCACCAAGACATGCCACGCCAACCAAGCCACACCCACAGAACCAGTAGTAATTTTTTTAACCCTACCACTGGAATATAATTATGACTATTTCTCTAGACTGTAGAGATAGCTAAACAACTAGTACTTCCAAGTACTAATCATGCCCAATTCTGATTAGCTTTTTTTTCTCCTTTTGAGATCTATTATAATGGCCTAGTGTTAAGGCTCCAAAATTTGCAATTGTGATTGTCTATAGAAGAAAACAAAAAAAATAGTTGCAATATTTGCAAGATGATTTTACTCTGTTAAATTATACTAGATCTTCTATATATCTCCTTTCCCTATCATATTCATTTACTTTCAAAACAATAAACCAATATACCTAAATCAGATCTTTACTGTGGCCATAAGTCACAAGGAGAGATGGATTGTTCATACAGAGACCCAAAATTGGCAACCTGGGAGGTTATACTGATTGATGGTGAGATTGGAGAAGCCACAAATTGAAGTCATGCTCTCTGGCAGAGAATTTCTTCTTGATAAGTTAGTAAACATAAGTGCTGGTGTCTTCAAAAGAACCTTTCTTGCAGCTCTTAATAATGGGTCTGGAAACTAAAAGGATAAAATACGTAATGTACTTTATCTGCTTACTCATTGCCTAAGCTTTTAAAGATGCCATTGATATATGAAAATTCATTCTGAATAAGTAACTGAAATTTGGTAGATATCATTTTCATTTATTTCATTTAATTTATTTGGTTTGTCAATTGCTTACAAGATAATAGGTATAAGTAAAAGTATAGTTATGAATACATCGATACATATAAGAAAAATAAAAGAAACAATAGGACAGGGATGGTAAAGTTGGTGCGCTTATGCACGCCCATAGTCAAGTTGGTGAGCTTATGCACGCCCTCTACAGACCTCTTAGGAAAGGGGTGAGGTCAATAGTAGACAGCCTAAGGTTAAAGTTTTGGGGGTTTGGGGAAGAAACCACAGACTCAGGTAGAGTATTCCAGACATTGACCACTCTGTTGCTGAAGTCGTATTTCCTGCAATCAAGTCTGGTGCGGTTTACCTTGAGTTTGTATCTATTGTTTGCTCTTGTATTGTTATGGTTGAAGCTGAAGTATTCATTGACAGGTAAGTCATTGCAATGTATGAGTTTATATACTATACTTAGATCGGACCGAAGGCGGCATAGTTTTAGGTTTTCTAGGTCTAGAATTTCAAGCCTGGTGGCATAAGGTATTCTGTAACAAGTAGAGGAGTGGAGAACTTTTCTTGTGAAATATTTCTAGAATTTCTCAACTGTGTTAATATCAGATACGTAATGTGGATTCCAGACTGATGAGCTGTATTTGAGTATTGGTCTAGCAAATGTTTTGTATGCTCTAGTTATTAGTGTAATATTACCAGAGAAAAAGCTATGTAAGGTTAGGTTAACAACTCTTAATGCCTTTTTGGCTATGTAGTTACAGTGGGCTCTAGCACTTAGATCATTAGAGATGATCCAAGGTCCTTTACAGAGCTTGGATCGTCAACAAGGTCTTGACTATTCAGCTTGTATTTTATTTTCTGATTTTTTTTTTAAGGGTAGCAGTATTGTCTGTGGTGTTGAATAGCTTTACATCATCAACGAAGAGAACGCTCGTAATATGATCACAGAGGTCATTTATGTAGAGTATGAAGAGAGTTGGTCCTAGAACACTGCCTAAGGGGACACCACTGTTGACAGGTACAGAATTTGATAGGACACTCCCAATTTTGACCATTTGTTGTCTGTTTGACAGGAATGCTTCTATCCAGTTATGCAGATGTCCAGATATTCCCTAAGAGTTTAGTTTTAGGAGTAGTTTGTCATGTACCACTGAATTAAAGGCTTTACAGAAGTCTGTGTAGATTGTTTCTATTACTTTGCCCTGATTGAGTTGTGTAGTCAATATGTTTTTGCAGTGTAAGAGTTGCAGATTGCAGGATAGATTTTTTCTGAAACCAAATTGTTTATTAGAGAGTAGGTTGTTTGTCTCTAAGTGGGGGATAATGGATTGGTTAATAATTGATTCCATGACTTTACAGGTGACGCAGCATAAGGAGATTGGTCTGTAATTTTCAACTAGGCTGGGGTCTCCCTTTTTGAAGATGGAGATGTCCGTGGCTTGTGACCATAGTTTTGGCAAGGAGCTGGTCCTGAAAGATTTTTCAAAGATTATGCTTAGAGGTTCGGCTATGGCAGTGGATAGCTTTTTGAAGAAGTAGGCACATATTCCATCTGGTCCAATAGATAGAGATGGTTTTTTTCTGATCTCTTAAAAAGAATGGCATTAGCAAATACAGAACCAGGCACGCACCTCTGCTCAGTGAAGAAACAGTGCATATACAAGCAACTCAGAAGTAAGAAATATGGTGCCTTAGGATCAGTTTTTGTTTGAAAAAGTGTATGATATCCTAATCTCCCAATGTTTAGGTATTTCTTGCTTCATCCCAGTGATATGAATATTTGCATGTCATATTGTTGGTGAAATGCCTGAAATTTGAAATTTTGTCAAGAAATACAGTAATAAGGAAAACATCTGTCATTGTCATTTTGAAGAAGAAATTAACCACTGTATGCGAACAAAATAATGGAAGTAGGAAGAAGAAACTTTTCTGGATACTGCACTTTTTGTAAAATGATCAAAAGGAATATTGTTTAAAAAAAGTTTACAGTGAAAATGTGCTCAGTAGAAAATTTATGAAAAGTAAACTGATTAATCAGATCCAAACAATGGTACATCCAGTTGAATCTTATCTCATTGGCCAGAAGTATGTCCCACTTCCAGATACCTGTTTTAATCATAGGTGGAAGACTACAGGATGCAAGAAGGTCCCAAGGATGGCAGATGCATCCATAGCAGTTGATGCCATGATGACAGATCTTGGACAGTTCAAATGGGTGGTATTATGATTGAGATATTGCATTTGTAGAGAATGAGTTTAGTGTAGTGGTTAGTGCACCAGTCTAGAAAGTAAGAGACTGTGAGTTCTAGTGCTGTCTTAGGCACAAAGCCAGCTGGATGATTTTGAGCCAGTCACACTCTCTCAACCTTAGGAAAAAGGCAATGGCAAGCCACTTCCGAAGTCATCCCAAAAAAACTGCAATCATGGACTTCCGGTTTGCAAGGCTTCGGCAGCGGCAGGGATTTGCGAAACCGCACGATCCCTTCTGTGCTCGCTGCCAAGGTGCCCCCGATCCGTTTGGATTTTGGGGATATAGCTGCCCCATAGAGGCAGCTGAAGAGAGGCGGGACCCGGACAGGGGTTTGGGAGTGTCGCAGACCCCCTCCCCAGCCGGCAAAACCCCCTTTTCCCAAGGCGGAGGAGCGGCGGTTAATAATGGCCGCCACAAAGAAGCCTGCAGCTGGACAAGATTGTGCAGGAGGAAGAAAGTCGGAAGAGTTGTGAAGAAGTGAAAGTGGTTTTTGCTGACCGGGATAAAGTAAGAAAAAGTACCCTGGAACTTGAAATTTGCCAAAGATAAATTGTTTCCAGAGAGATTTACAAGCAGTGAATGGAATTTTAAAAGGAAAAGTATTTTTTTCTTTCTTTTCACTCTCCTGCCTAACATGACTGCGGATGGAACCATAAGAGAAATCGGAAAACCTGCATTGGAGGTAATTAAATGCTGAAGGGACAAGGATTTCTGAACTTTTAAAAAAACAAAACCTTTTTTGCTGTGAGTGGGAAGGGAGAGGGAAAAAAAATTGGAGCAGAATTTGAAAATAAGGAGAAGATTGCCTAGAATTTTAAAGAGTTGTTAAACATTAATAAGATTTCTAAAAGATATATTTTAAATGGAACTTTGTGACTAAACACTAACCCCAGAGAGAGAAAGTGAAGAAAGGAGAAAGTACTCAAAAGAAACAGCTTATTTGGATTGTCTGGTGATCTTGGAATTTCTGAGAACTATCTTTGATTAAAAGCACTTGGGTGGTTGTTTGGAAAAACTTTTTCTTTCTACAATGGCATCACTTGTGGATGAATTGAAATTTGAATACCAAAAATACAAAAAAGAAGAACAAGAAGGGAAGGACTTTCTTGGCACTCTTTTTCAATTTTTAGAAATGGCGGTTTGTACTTATGAAAAGCTGACTGCGCAACAGGATGACTGGGATAAAGAAGAAGCCATTTTTGATGAACAAGTGACTTTAGTTGGGGAAGGAAAGGAGAAAGAGGAAAAGGAAAAGGGGACTTAAAGACTTGGAAAACAACCAAAAAGAAGAAGAATAAGGTTAAAAGTGGATATTATGTTAAGAAAACAACAGAAAGGAGGAAAGCAGAAGAAGAAAAGGGAGGTGGAGAGACAAGGGGGTAAAGAGGGCAAGGAGAAGAATAAGCAAGGGAGAAAGGAAGAGATGAGAAGCCTCAATGGTGGGGAGCAAGATGCAAAGAAACAATTTTTTTTTAGAGATAATGGGTAAACTTTATTGAAAAAGGGATTCTGGTAAGGTATTTTTATATTTGTATTTAGAAATAATCTTAGAAAATTAGAAACAATATGTAATTTAAAATGTGATAAAACATTTAGTGTAATTTAGTGGAATTTTTGTGAAGAAAAAGAAAGCAATGAAATAAATGAGAGAATTGGAGTAGGAGAAGGGGGAACATTTTAACAAAATAATGATTTAAAATATGTGATGTGGGGGGGAAATAACTATGGAAAGCATAAGTGTTCCCATAAAGGCATGATATTTAATTGAAAAATAATGTGTAAAGTGTTTAAGATATAAATGAATATCAACATTAATGATTAGATTGTGTTACTCTAGTGGCAATGAAATAAATGAGAGATTTGAAGTAGGAGAAGGGGGAACATTTTAATGAAATAATGATTTAAAATATGTGATGTGGGGGGGGGGGAATAACTATGGAAAACAGAAGTGTTCCCATAAAAGTATGATATTCAACTGAAAAGCAACGTGTAAAGTGTTTAAGATATAAACAAATACTAATATTAATGATTAGATTTGTATTGGCATTGATAATAAAAAAATATTGTATAATTTTAGAATGTACCAAACAGAATCCCAGTGTAAGCTATGTATTTTATACTAAGTATTATAAATGTAGGGGAAAGAGATAAAGGCGTCATACTCCAATTAGTGTACAGGAGAAGTTTTGTTTAAAGAAGAAAGATAAATGGAAACAGAACAGACAAAGAATAACAAATATTATGATTTGAATCGAGATGAGATAAATAAAATAAAACTAAGAAAGTTTAAAAGAGATGAGAAGCTATACAGAAAATTGAAAATGGTAACAAGATATGGAATAGTATACAAAATGAATATGAATTTGAATTGGTGTCTGTACGAAGAGTTGTAACCCGGGACTAAGCAACTTTCAGAAAAGATGTTTTTTATGTTTCTGTTTTGTGTTTTTGTGTGTTTGAGTTAATAAAACCTTGGAGGAATGTTAGAAGAGGGTAATTGAGAATAAAGGATAGAAGAGAATAAAACAAGTCAGAGGAAAATATAAGTATAATGAATAAAAACATATAAAATAGATAAATATAGAAAAGAAATATAATTGAATAAAAGTAAAAGGAGAAATAATGAGAAACTTGAAAAGATTTGTATGTGTTTATAAGGGAATGTGTCAATGGTGTATAAAATGTTTTATTTGTTCTGTTAAAATTTACAAATAACTTTCAGAAAAGAGGTTTTATGTTCCTATGTTTTATGTTTTGTTTGTCTTTAAAAACTAATAAAATTTGTTTTTAATAAGAAAACTGCAGTCACCAAAAGTCAACAATGATTTGAATGCAATCCCCTTCCCCCAAAATGAATTTTTACAAAGGCGATCTAGGTGCAATTATTTCAGAAAGATATTGTCTGGTTTGTTGTGACTTCTGCTGCTCTGCATTCCTTCAAGCTAGACTGTGGAAATTGAAAAATAGTTTCAGGAAAGCAAAGGAACTGAAAGATCTTGGAGACCTTCTCACCCAACCTTCTGCTCAATGTGGGATCCACCCGATCATGCAACTTCCATTTAAAGATCTCCACTAAAGCAACTCTCAACATTTCATGGGGCAGCTTCTTCCCATGGCTAATAAAGTCAGAAAGTGCCTTCTGATGTCTAGTTTCAACCTCTGTTCTTGTAGTCTTAATTCATTGGTTTGGATTCTGTCCTCTGGAACAACTACATTCTTGCCCTCTTCTGCCTGACCACTTTCAGATATCTGACCAATGATATCCTACTTCTACTCTTTTCAGAAGTTAAACATATCTGGATTAGTTCAGTTTTTTATTAGCTTGGGCTAAAAGACCCATCTTGTAAATTGGAACTTGAAGAGAAAACTGTTCAGTCTATGGGGAAATTGGTGTTAATATATGAACTGGAGTTTTGCCTTCTTTGTAAGACTTGTTAAGCAATTATGCGGCATGCTTGTTATTTACTTAGAGTGAGTTATTTACTAAATAGGAGAATTTGGTTTTTGAATTTTCTAACAAAAGTGAAGTACACAAGTGACGATGAGGCAAATATTTGCATTATAAAAGGCATGAAAAATAATAAGAGTGAATTTGGCTAGTAAACACATTTTGATTTTGATTTGGCTGCAAGCCATTTCCACTGTGTGTTTGACAATGTTTACCAAATTTGTACCTCCTTCATTCTCCTTTGCTTCTGAAAACCTCTTAGAGAAGAGATGAAGGAACCTATCAATTTTTGCTCCACCTTCATATTTACTGTTGTATATTTTCTATGCATCGGCACAAAAGTCTATATTTATATCAAAGATTTAAAAAAATTAAACTCCCTCTTCCAAACAGTAATTTGCATTTCTAAAACAAGGTTCCTTTCCTTATGAGCCATCAGTAACTTTAAAAGAAATCTCAGGTTATTTCTCTCTGCAATGCTATTTTGTCGTCTGAAGGGAGGAGCAAAATTTGGTTTATTTGGAGCCAGCAAGTATTTGAATTTCTAGGAAGAGTGAAATCTGGTGGACAATTGAATCATGCTCTTTACAATGCCTGGGCTCATAACAGCTTTTCCTGGAATTCACAAAGTTCAAATTACTAATGAAGAATTTTGCCTTATTTATCCATGCAATGTTTGAAGAATTCACAAGCACAAGGCCCTTCTTGTTAAGTTCGGCAGGTCGGGCTCATAGAGACGAGAGACTCAGGTTAAGTGAACAACAGCTCTTTATTTTACAGTCTAGTCCCAAGTAAAAAACAGCGCTCGCGGCGGCTTTTTATAGAGCTGGCCACGGCTAGGCAGCCAATGACATCTCTTTGAGTTTTCTGTGATTGGTTTCCTCCAATCGCGGTAGACTCCTAGCGAGCAAATCACAGCCGTCCTGACTATCCAATCAGGTAGCTGTCTTTGTGGACCAATAGGAATGCAGGGTTTCAAGCCTGCTAATATGGAACACCCCTCCCCTCTTGGTTTTGTCCAAGGGGCGGGATGACGTAGTCATGTAGGTAGGCGGGCCTTTGGACCTGCCTACTTGACCTGCGCATCTCAGTAGGTCTCTGGTCGTTGCCTGGTTTGGACGGGCTCCTCACCGCTCTCAACCATCTCGGCGGAACCACCTGGAAGGGTGAGCCGCGCCTATAGCTGCGACTCCCTCCTAGTCCGCCTGGGTTGGTTCAGTCATTCGCTCTGCCGCTCCCACCTAGATTCTCTGGGCTGGTCGAGCTTGTCCGGCTATTCCTTTCAGGTGAAGCACCTGTCTGTAACGGTCCTGTGTTTTCAGGTGAGTATGGTTGGTTAATTATTTGGCTTCTGATTGGGGGGTGTTCTGTTTGCGTTAAGAATTTTTCTTTTTCAATGTTTGAGGTTCCCCCCCCCCCCATTTCTTTGTTTCCGTCTGTGGGAGGTATGCTGGCTAGCCTTGACCGTAACTGGTCGATGTGTCACTTCCAGCTTCGTCCATCGGTTGTTTCTAGGCAGTATGACCGGGGTCTGGTTATTTGGGTGATCTGTGCGGGTACCCAGAGAGAGTCTGTTAAATGCGCGGTGTCGGCTGGTGGAGCCTGGGGGTTTCTCTGGATTATATGTAGGGTGTAAACGGTCTAGTGGTGAACGGAGTCTTCTGCCCATAAGTAATTCCGCTGGGCATTTGTTTGTGGTTGTGTTAGGCGTGATATGTTGTATGAATAGCATTTTATTTATTTTTTCCTGAATGTTGCCATTGTCTATTTTTTGTATGTTTTTTTTGGTAAACTGAATCATTCTTTCTGCCCGCCCATTTGCCACTGGGTGAGCGGGCAATGTTAAAGCATGTCTGATGCCTCGGTCAGCCAGGTATTGTTCAAATGCCAGCGCCGTGAACTGTGGTCCGTTGTTGGACACTAGCAGGTCTGGCAAACTGTGTGTGGCAAAGAGTTTGTTGAGTTTTCTTATGACGGCTTCAGTAGTTGTTGTTTTCATAGTGCTAACTTCCAGCCAATTTGAATAAGCATCAACGGTAATTAGAAATGTGTGTCCTTTAGTGGGGCCGGCAAAATCTATATGGATCCGCGACCAGGGGCCTCTCGGGGTTTCCCATTCCAGGGGTGGTGCTATGTGGGGAGAGATCATGTTTGTTGGCATCTGTTGCAAGCGGTTACCCATGTCGATCTGCTTGTGCATCCCTGGCCACCAAGCGTAACTTCTGGCCAGGGCTTTCATTCGGACGATGCCTGGGTGCCCTTCATGCAACATGTCCAGTACTCATTTTTGTAAGGTCTCTGGTATTACCACCCGGTCTCCCCAAAATATGCACCCTTTTTGAGAGAAAAGTTCAGATTGCCAGTTTCTAAAGGCTTTAAAAGGTTCGGTTTTGTCATTTTCTGGCCAACCCCTCTCTATCCAGCTCAGGACTTGCGCCAGCCGCTTGTCTTTTTTTGTTTCACAGGCAATGTCTGGCGCAGTCAGGAGTGGGCTGGGTAAAGTTTCTATTTGAAGGACTGGTATCGTGGGTGCTGGGTCGTCTTGCCCATCTGGAAGGGGGGAATGGCTTAAAGCATCAGCGTGCAAAATGTCCTTACCGGGTTGGTGCATTAGCTGGTAATTATAGGTGGCCAGGAACTCCTAGGTGACAGGATGTTTGGGGTGGCCTTGTCGCCTGCCAATATGCCTAGCAGAGGTTTGTGATCAGTAATGATTGAAAAGGTCCTACCGTAGACGTATTCGTGGAACCTTTTCACTCCGGAAACAATCGCTAGGGCTTCCTTGTCCAGCTGGCTGTAGTTATTTTCCGGTTTGGACAGGGTTCTCGAAAAGAAGGCGATGGGTGCCTCTTTCCTGTTTGGCAAGGTATGACTGAGAATAGCCCCAACTCCAAAAGGCGATGCGTCGCATGTGACTGTTAGCGGTAGGGTTTCATTATATTGGATGAGGACTGCGTCGGAGGTTAAGAGGTTTTTTTTCTGTTGAAAGGCATTTTCCTCCCGTTTTCCCCAAGTCCAGGAGGTGGTTTTATCCAACAGTCTATGCAATGGTTCTGCCACGGTCACCTTTTGGGGTAGGAAAACATTATAAAAGTTAATGAGTCCTAAAAATGCCTGAAGTTCTGTCTTGTTTTTTTGGTCTGGGGGCTTCCTTGATGGCTTTGAGTTTTTTCTCGGTGGGGTGAATTCCGTGTTTTTCTAAGAGGTACCCCAAGAATTCAACTCTCTCAGTGAATAGTTGGCATTTCTCTTTTTTAACTTTCAGGCCAGAGTCTTTGAATTTTTGTAGTACTGCCCTTAGACGTTTTTCTAGTTGTTTTTTATTAGCCGCTGCCACTAGCACATCGTCAAAATAAGGCACTACTTCCTTAATTCCCTATAGCAGCCTTTCCATGAGGCTTTAGAAGACCCAGGGCACGACGCTGACGCCGAGTTGGAGGCGGTTGCATTTAAATGCCCCCCCCCCCCAGTGTGTTACAATCATTTGTGCCTCAGTGGTTTCTGCATCAACTGGCAGCTGTTGATAGGCTTGTGCCAGGTCAAACTTTGCAAAGATCTGGCCTCCCCCCAGTGAGTGCAGGAGGTGCTGAACTACTGGCACGGGGTAGGCACTTTGCTGTAGGGGATGGTTGAGGGTGGCCCTATAGTCCCCACATATTCTTATGGAGCCATCTGGCTTGATAGAGGTGACTATAGGTGTTTCCCAGCGGGCATGGTCAATAGGCTCTAATACCCCTTGCGCGATGAACTTATTTAGTTGCTCGTCGATTTTGGGCTTGAGCACAAAAGGCACTCGCCACGGTTTGAGATGGATGGGGGCGACGTCTGAGCTGAGATTGAAGGAGATTGGGGACCCCTTGTACTTGCCTAAAGTGTTGTTGAAGACCTCTTGGAAATCTCGTGCGAGTGTCGCCTCCCAATCTTCTTCATTTGTGTGGTGGATGCCTGCCATTTCTATTCCTAGCGGCGCGAACCATTGTAGCCCGAGCAGGCTGGGGCAGTCTTTGTCCATGATGGTGAGTGGCAGTATGTTGGTGTGGTCTTTGAACATAATTTTGAAGTGCCCGATGCCAGCTACGGGAATGCAGTTCCCTTGGTAGTCTCTGAGGATCAGCTTTTGGTCGCTTAGCTCATGTCGGTGAATGCTGGGTATTAGGTGTTTGATGGTGTACCATGAGACCATGGAAAGGTAGGATCTGGAATCCACCTCCATGGTGCATGGTGGTCTTCGATGTCCACCACTACACGTACCTTTCGGGCATCTATGGTTGATGAATGGCTGATGACAAACATTTGGTGGGTCTCTTTTCTCCACGACGCCTCGTTGAATTGTTTGTTCTGGCCATCTCAGCTCCATCGGTTGTCAGTCTGGCAATCCCGATGCTTGGGGGGGGGGTGCCGTCTCGTCGCCTAGGGCTGCCGCCTTGACGCCAGGTTGGTTATGTTTATTTCAGCATACTTTTGCGATGTGCCTCCACTTCTCACAATGCTGACAAATGGCGTCAAGGAAATGGCATTCAGAACAGGGGTGATCGCCTCCACAGCCGGCACACTGAAACCCCAACTTACAACCCCAGCGGTCCCGTCGATTGCATTCCAATTGGAGCCGGTGGATCTCTTCCTCCTTGTAGTTGCTGTCAGAGGGGGATTCAATGTTGCCATGGTGGGTGGTGGTGGTGTGTTTCTCCGATGTTGAAATCATCTCGCTGACAGGATGGTGGTCAGTTCCGTTTGATCACCGCATCCAGGCCACCGATTTTTGGGTGGCTTCTGCTGCAGTTGCTTCAGCTAGGGTGTCGGCGAGGGAGATATCACCCTTGGCCATCAGCTTGCTTTGTAGTGTGGGGTCTTTTAGGCTGAGGATGACCCGGTCTCGCATGGCCTCATCTAGGTCAGTGAATCCGCACAAACCTCCAAGGTCCCTTAAATCAGCCACAAATTCTCTGATGCTCTCGCCCTCACGCTGGTCTCGTCGGTAAAAATCATGCCGGCGAATGAGGGTAGGCACAGCTGGGGCATAGTGGTTTTGGAGGATGGGTGCGAGGTCGTCCCAATCCAGCGCCTTGACGTCCACAGGTTTCACCAAAGCCTTGGCCATTTTAAACACGGCAGGCCCGCAGTGTGTTAGAAACATGGCCCGTTTCCGATTGCCGTTGGCGTCTTTCAGGTTGCTGCATTCCAAAAACATCTGAAATCGGTTGATGTAGGACTCCCAGGCCTCAGTGGCTGGGTTAAAGGGTGCGGGTGGCGTGGCGTTGCTGGCCATCTTGATGGTCATTTTCGCACTGTTTGCCACATGCTGGATTGTATTGTTGTCTCATAATCCCATCCTCGTCGCCAGTGTTAAGTTCGGCAGGTCGGGCTCATAGAGACGAGAGACTCAAGTTAAGTGAACAAAAGCTCTTTATTTTACAGTCTAGTCCCAAGTAAAAAACAGCACTCACGGTGGCTCTTTTTATAGAGCTGGCGGCAGCTAGGCAGCCAATGACATCTCTTTGAGTTTTCCGCGATTGGTTGCATCCAATCGTGGTAGACTCCTAGCAAGCCAATCACAGCCATCCTGACTGTCCAATCAGGTAGCTGTCTTTGTGGACCAATAGGAATGCAGGGTTTCAAGCCTGCTAATGTGGAACACTTCTGAACCTGGAGTCCTTAGTGAGGCAAAAGTATTTCATTTTAGCTCACTTTCCTTGGGTTGACACTGTCAATCGATGTTAATTTATTGGATATAATAAACGTGATACACTGTAGAATCTACTGCAGCTGTGTTATTATATGGCAGGTTTTATAGGGATCCCTCAACAAATATCCATAGTTTACCTATTTATTTTATGTGAAATTGATCTTCTCAGGCAGAATACACCTCTCAGGACATTGCCAAATTTCTTTCTGCTCCTAGTAAAATCAGTTAAAATGTGATTGCTCCTCTAGCTTCATAAATAAGGACATGTTTTAATCTCTTTCTTTAGTGAATATGCATCTTAAATTTAACCACAGGTTTATAGCCAGAAATAGAGATTTAATTTGAATTACAAAGTTATAGCATTTATGTTAACAATGTTTGTTCTGCTGCATCAAAAGTATAGTATTGAGCATTTTATTGTATTCTACTATCTTACTGAACTCATATTAGAAGTTCAACTTTTGTATTGTGTGTCAACTGGTTTTTTTTTTTCCTGAACCATGAAGCCTTGAATTCAGTCACTCATATTCTGGTCATCTCCCATTTGGATTATTGTAACATGCTCTACATGAGGCTAACCTTGAAGAATATTCAGAAGCTTCAGTTGGTCCAGAATGCAGTGATGGGAAGAGATTTGGAGACCTCTAAAATAGCAGTTGTAACACCATTGCTACCCAAGCTGAACTGGATGCCAATCTGCTTCTGCATTCAAAGTATTGGTCATCACTTTATGGCAGTGGTCCCCAACCTTTCTGACTTGGTGGTCTGTGGGGGTAGAGAGAAGGGATGGCTCTGTGTGAGTGACAGGTGTGAGCCTAACTATTATTACCTTTATTGTCAGAGTACAACAATGAGATTGGCTGAGCTTCCCTTTGTGCACCACCCCCAACACACTCACAGTGAGGACAGAAGTCCCTAACCCAGTCCCAATCTTATTACACTATGTGACCTTGTTGCACAATGTGCCAGCCCTGCAAGTCTATCATACTATGTTGACATGAAGTTATTTTCCATTCAGGAGTCTGGCAGCCCACGGGTAGAAACTGTTCTTCAGCCTGTAGGTGTGGCTGGCTATGCTTCTATATCTCCTACCCAATGGTAGGAGAGTGAAGAAGTGCTGACTGGGGTGTGAGTTGTCCCTAAGAATTTTCCTCACTCTTCTAAAGCAGCGAGCCCTAGCAATGTCATCTAGTGATATCAGGGAACAGACCATGATGTTTTGTGCTGTGCTCACCCCCTTCTGTAACGTCTTTCTATCCGCGGCTGTCAAGCCAGCATACCACACCATAATGCAATATGTGAGGATGCTTTCTATTGTGGACCAGTAAAAGGAGGTCATCACTCATTGTTCCATTTTATTCTTTCGCAAGACCCTAAGGAAATGGAGTCTCTATTGGGCCTTTCTGGCCACCTGGGTTGTGTTAATTTTCCACGTAAGATCTTCACTGAGGTAGACTCCCAGGAATTTAAAGGAGGAAACTCTCTCCACACACACACACCCTCGATGTAAAGTGGGGTGGGTTCTTCTCCCTTTTTCCGGAAGTCTAATACCATCTCCATTGTCTTGCTTATGTTTAGGTACAGGTTGTCTTCTAGGCACCATGAGGATAATTTTTGAATCTCCCCCCATATGCTGTTTCATCTCCACCTGTAATGAGACCCAATACAGTAGTATCATCTGCAAACTTAATGATCACAGTGGAGGGGTCAGACAATACACATTAATGTGTGTACAGGGAATACAGGTAGGGACTGAGCATACAGCCCTGTGGGGAGCCAACCCTGTAGGGAGCCAGGGAGGTGGATACGACAGACCCAGCCCTCTTTGTGGTCGGTCCCTCAGAAAGTCTTTGATCCAGTCGCAGATGGAAGAGGGAAAATCCAAGTCAATCAGCTTTTTGATAAGGATGCTCGACAGGATAGCATTGAAGGCTGAGCTGTAGTCAATGAAAATCATCCTGACTTAGTTTCCGGGTGTCTCCAGATAGCTCACAACAGAATGTAAGGCAGTAACTATAAGCACCTGCCACTTGTGCAAGTGGAGCTATACACACACACACACACACACACACACACACACACACACTTGCCCACCGCTTGTGCCGCCTGGTTCCCAATGGGCTGAGGCCTGGTTGTAGGCCATAGCCCAAGGTATTGGGACCCAGAATAGCTGTGGAATCCCCTAACTGCATTAGAATCAGCCCATTCTCATGGACTGACAGAAGGTGCCTACTGCAAATCCCATCAGCCAAATAATTTCTGGTTGATTTCAGAAAAAGAGCAGTTTTTGCCAGGGCCTCCACCTTTGGAACATCTTGCCACAGGAAGTAAGATCTGCCCTGTTTCTTTTAGCCTTCAGGAAAGCCTTAAAACCTGGCTATGCTAATTGGCTTAGAGTCCTGAAAGAAAAGCTATCGGCTGGAGGTGGTTGGTGCAGTAATAGAGAAGACACCACTACTTCTTTGCTCCAAATTCAGGATTTTTAGTTTGTCTGAATTTTAACCTGATTTTTATATATTTATATATTTTTTAAATATTTGCATACTTTGCGTGATTGCAAGTTGCTCAGAATCACTTTGAACTGCAAGTTGGTGGCAAATAAATGTAATAATAAATAAATAATAAACACTTAAACCTGGTATTTATGGTTTTGATTATTTTGTTCTGATGAAACTATTGGGTTGATTTTGTAATGCTACACTGTCAATTTCCAAAATAAAGGTTTAATTTGATTTGATTCTACTCTTTTTATATGCATTTCAGCTCTGACGTATGTAAAAAAAAAGTATTTTAGATCCTGTTTTGACTTTTTTTCAAATGCAACTCATCTGTCAATTATTTCTTTTTCCCAATCATAGTTAGGTCCTTGACTTATTGTCATAATTCAGGCCAAAATTGCAGTTGTTAGCTATGCAGGTCATTAAGCAGATCACCATGTGACCACACCTTATTTTACAATCTTTTTGCAGTAATTGTTAAGCAAATGCCACAGTCCTTATGTCCCAATGGGCATTTTCTTTTTGTTAGAAATAGAAATAAACATTTTTCTGATTAAAAAATGGCATAAATCATGTGACAGCAGGATGCTGCAAACAGCTGTTAATATGATCCAGTTTCCAAGCACCCAAAATATAATCACATGATTGTGGGAGGGCATTATAACTTCAAAACTGGGTTATAAATAACTCTGGGGAGGTCCATTGTTGCTAAACAAGTGATTGTAAATCAAGGACTTCCTGTATGCAAGATCACATTCGAAGAATAGTGTATTCCCCTCAAATTGCTATTAAACATGTAACTGAAACAGTCACATGTTTTTAATTGCTACATAACAAAACAAAATTAAATTCACAGAAAAATAAATACAATATTATTTCTAGAAAATAGAAAAATAAATGAGAAGAGCACATAAGTAGTCATAGGTTTCTTGTTAGAATTTTATGACAGGGCATAATAATAACAAGATCTTTCTTTGGTAAAAATTGTTTAAGATATGCATCGAGTAAGACACAATGAGTGGTCTAGAAACATGAAACATAATTAAAAATATGAAGGTAGGAGATTAAAGAAGGTGGCTCAACTAGATGGATTTCTCCCATTTATAGAGCAAGAAGAATCCTTTTTCTTCCTTCGAGCCCCAATTCTTTAACCACACGGGTGGAAGTTAAACTTTTGACTTCTCTTCTGCAATATTCGATTAGGTGAAGAAGTCCAGTTTCATGAGGAAATCCATGTCAAACACATCTCAGCGGATTGCCATGACAACCAGTAATAAAGCATGTGAAAATTGGATGCATTAAAAGGAGAAAAATCCCACAGACACTTTTTTTTTTTTGAACAAAACTGAGGTAAAATTTTCATGATTCAGTGGAAAGAACGTTCAAAAATTTTTCCCCAGGATAATGCAATCTGCTCAGTTTCTTGTTGAAGCATTTCCCTCGGTCCATATTCTTATGAGGAATTGTTGGTTAATGACCCTCATAACTGCCCATTTTCTCATAATTTAACCATGATTGGCACCCAGCAGGTTCACTGCTAGGCTATTATCATGTATTGGAGTCATGAACTCAGGAAGGATAAAATGCAGACTCCAACCGCCCACCATTTTCTTCTACCCAAAATCCATTACTCACATATCTCTTCGTCTTCTGCTGCATTTAGCTCTTTTTCCTTAACCCTAACATACCTTTTTCTCCAGCAGGAGTGTCCGTGGGAATAAAAACAAATCAAGTTGGCAGCCCCAACCATGTGATTTTATGTTGCAAAGAATGTGGAAAAGGCATGTGTGTGTTTGTGATTGCCAACTTAACATTTTTGAATTCTCCCGGTAGACATCCCCGTTTCAGGGAGAGTAATGCAATTACTGAATCTAATGAACAGAGGGGACGTGGTGACTCAGTGGCTAAGACGCTGAGCTTGTCAATCAGAAAGGTCGGCAGTTTGGTGGTTCAAATCCCTAGCAGCGTGTAACTGAGTGAGTTCCCGTTACTTGTCTCAGCTTCTGCCAACCTAGCAGGACAAAAGCACACAAAATGCAAGTAGAAAAATAGGGACCACTTTGGTGGGAAGGTAACAGCACTTCATGCACCTTTGGCATTTAATCATGCCAACCACATGACCATGGAGATGTCTTCGGACAGCGCTGGCTCTTCAGCTTTGTAACCGTCCCCTAGAGCCGGAAACAACTAGCACATATGTGTGAGAGGAACCTTTACTTTTAATGAACAGAATCTTAAGCCACCCATTTTGCCACAGATTAATGGGCTGTTTGATCTTACTTGTGGAGTTTCCCAAAATGGCAGTGGGATAAAACTGCAATAATCAGTTGACCATCTCTGACTTAGAAGAATAAATAAAAGATTATTAGAGATGGAAGATGACAGAAGGGTAAACTCTCACAGGTACTCCTTGGCTTAGAACCACTTGCTTAGCAATAATTTGAACTTACAACAGCACTGGAAAAGTGACTTATGGCTGGTCCTCGCACTAATGTATCTCATGGTCAAAATCAAAATGTAGGCACTTGGCAACTGACATATTCCACTGAGGATCTATACACTGCACAAGCCAGAAAGAGCACTGTGAAAATATCTACAGACCCCTCACATCCTGGACATAAACTGTTTCAACTTCTACCCACAAAAGGATGCTATAGGGCACTGCACATCAAAACAACTAGAATGACAGTTTTTCCCCTATGCAATTACTGCTAAATAACTAATTCCCACTACACTATGAAATTATTAAAAAGGCAGTATTACCATCATTATTTTCATCTTCCCTATTTCCTGTCACCTTATCTTCTTATGACTATAACTTTGTTGCTTGTATCTTAGAATTTAAATTGTTTAATTAATATCCTAATATGATTTATGTTGATTGCTTATTTAGTATCCCTGACTGTCACTAAGTGTTGTATCTAATCTTTTCTGATGAATGTATTTTTTAGAAAGACTTTGATAATGATCTACCACTATTATTGTATGTACACCGAGAGCTTATACACTGGAGACAAATTCCTTGTGTGTCTAATCACACTTGGCTAAAAAATAATTCTATTCTATTCTATTCTATTCTGTTCTGTTCTGTTCTGATCTGTTCTGTTCTACTCTACTCTACCCTACCCTACCCTACCCTACCCTACCCTATTATTTTACATTGGCTGGAGTATCCTGGAGTTACTGTATAATATCACTTTTGTGATCTTCCCAATGGCTTCCACCAATCAAAGTTAGTGTGGAAAGCTGGATCCCCTTAATGAACAAGTGATTCACTTAGCAATGACTATGATTCACTTAATAAAAGTGAAGGTCATAAATTGGACACAACTCACTTAACAAGTGCTTTGCTTAGCAATGGAAATCTTTGTGGTTATAAATTGAGGGTTACATAATAGTGGTTCTGTAATAGTAGCGCTTTGAAGCTATATACTTCTAAGAGAAAATATTGATTGAAAGATTGTAAATTTATTTATTTATTTTATTTATTTATTTGATTTGTCAATCGTTTACAAAATAATAGGTATAAGTATATACAGAGTTATGAATATATGAAAGGGTACATATAAGAAAAATAAAAGAAACAATAGGACAGGGACGGCAGGCATGTTGGTGCACTTATGCACGCCCCCTACAGACCTCTTAGGAAAGGGGTGAGGTCAATAGTAGACAGTCTAAGATTAAAGTTTTTGGGGTTTGGGGAAGAAACCAGAGTCAGGTAGAGTATTCCAGACATTGACCACTCTGTTGCTGAAGTCGTATTTCCTGCAATCAAGTTTGGTGCGGTTAACCTTGAGTTTGTATCTATTGTGTGCTCTTGTGTTGTTATGGCTTTACAGAAGGCTTTACAGAAGTCTATGTAGATTGCGTCTATTGTTTTGCCCTGATCGAGTTGTGTAGTCCATATGTTTTTGCAGTGTAAGAATTGCAGATTACAGGATAGTTTTTTTTCTGAAACCAAATTGTTTATTGGAGAGTAGGTTGTTTGTCTCTAAGTGGAGGATAATGGATTGGTTAATAATTGATTCCATGACTTTACAGGTGACGCAGCATAAGGAGATTGGTCTGTAATTTTCAACTAGGCTGGGGTCTCCCTTTTTGAAGACGGGGATGATCATGGCTTGTGACCATAGGTTAGGCAAGGAGCTGGTCCTCAAAGATTTTTCAAAGATTCTGCTTAGAGGTTCTGCTATGACGGTGGATAGCTTTTTTAAGAAGTAGGCACATATTCCATCTGGTCCAATAGATAGAGATGGTTTTAGATTGCGTAGTACTTTTTCAACATTGTCTTCTATAAAATTGATATGTATTAGATCACTGAAGTTGTCTGTGGTTCAACTAGGAAATACTGGGCGTGATCCATGGCTGTTTACAAATACTGAGTCAAAGAATGTGTTAAAGAGATTGGCTTTAATAGTGTCATCGTTGCAGTCTTTACCATTACGTCCTATCAGGGATGGGATGGACCCTGTGTCTTTTAGTTTTACAAAATTTTAAAAAGTGCAGGTGGAATTGGTGCGTAGAAGGTTTTCTTCTTGTTTAATGTGATAATTGGTGCATTTGGGTTTTATCTGGTGGCATAAATTTTTGTATCGGCTTTTGAAGTTGGCAATGTGACCAGATTTGTTTTTCTGCCAGAGTGATCTCTTTTTGGATTGAAGTTTCCTTATTGTTTTGGGTAATCTGCTTTTTTTGGGGGGGGGGGGGGTTGTTGGTACATATAGTTTGATGACTCTTTTGACTTCAAGTAAAAATATCTTGTAATGGTCTTCAACAGTATTGCATCCAGTGAATAGAGATTGCCAATCGAGGGATGAGAGATCGTTGTCTATACGATCATAGTTGCCTTTTTTAAAGTTATAATTGGGGATTATATCATTGTGATGATATTTGTGTGGGTGTATGTTGAGACAAAAGTCAATCATATTGTGGTCACTGTTGGAAAAGGGTTCTTTAGTTTGTAATCCGTAAATTAAATTCAAACTATTGCAAAAGATGAGATCGAGACAGTTGTTTAGTATTGTTGGTTACTAGTTGTTCCAGTCCCAGATTTGTAACAGCATTGTAGAAGGTTGCGTGTATGGGTTCAGTTGTACATGCTTGATCAACTATCCATCTATAGGATTACAAAGACATTGTGAGTCTCCATGCCATGCACATGAATAAATCTCAACTTCCCAAGGACTTAATGCCCAAAGATATGTTCATACAGTTACTTCATTGCAGACAAGGAAGAAGCCATATATGTGCAGAAGAGCTCCCTGCTTCTGAAATTAGAAACCAAGGCCTATAAATATGTCATGAACTCTACCTTACAATTTCTGAGTTCTCCTCCTGCTCTTTTTTTCTCCTTTATTATTTCGGTATATAGAATAAATTTCTCTAGCTGATGTTTTTATTGTTGAGGATAGTGAGTGGTTCTATTGCTAGTGTGCTTGTTGTTATATATGTTTTCATCAAATCATTAAAATTAGGACGTTCACATATATCTTGTGACTACCCCTTCACCGCTTTTTGCAGTTAAGTACTTGCACAATTCATCGCTCTGGCTTTTTGACATGCAGACAAGGAGCAAATAATATTTAGGGAACATAAGGTATATTTGGGGGGAAGGAACAACAGCTGTGGAGGACAACAAAATACAGGTAGTTCTTGGTTTAAATCATTCATTTGGTGACTGTTCAAAGTTACAATGGCATAGAACAATTTATTTATAACCCTTCTTGAACTTACTGTATGATCATTGCAATATCCCCATAATCATGTGATCAAAATTTCAGTATGTGGCAAATAGCATGTGTTTCAATGGTTATGGCATCCTGGGGTCATGTGATCATCCTTTGTGACTTTCCAGCCAGCTTCCAACAAGCAAAGTCAATTAGGAAGGCTGGATTCCCTTCATGGCCACATGATTCAATTAACAAGCATAATGATTAGCTTAATTGTTGCAAAAAGGTTGTAAAAAATTGGGTGCAATTCATTTAACAATTGCCTTACTTAACAACAAAAATTCTGGTCCCAGCTGTGGTCATAATTTGAGCACTACATATAGGTAGAATTTGGAGAGTTTTGCCTGAGTTCTAAAGCTAGGTTAAGCATTTCTAGGATTTTTTTACTGCATTTTTCATGGCCTCTCCTGCATGGATATTATTGAAGGCTGTGCCAACATCCCAAAACATTTTGTTGCCAGTTTGTATGAAGTCTTGCAATTAAGGGGTCTTCACAACTCAGCTAGATTGTATGTTCTGTTACCACACAAGGATTGTATTCCTGTATACTCTTTGTTGATGTTACCAGCACATTGTATAAACTGAACTGAAAGTCCCAAGTCTGTGATCTTGACATTTTGTGATTGTTACTTGCAAGGGTTTTTTTAAAAACTATTGATGAATACTAGAACAAGGGTAGCATTGAAAGCAACATTATTTAAACCCCAAAGGATCAAGTGGTAGATGTGATGATGTGGTGGGATAAAGAAAGTTGAGCACCTTCCATTCCACCCTTTAAATATTGTAAATAGCTTTATTTCCTGTTAATGGGGTAATTTATACAGTCCCAACTATCTCCATTGACAGCGCTTTTTATCCACCCGCAAATGGGCAGCATTTACCAAATCAATCACTTGAGTTATGAAGAGGAGTACAAAGACTTGTCACTACTCCATTCTTCTCAATAACAAAGGAGAAAACACATTAAAAACTAGCATTGATGGGTTGTTGTGAGATCCAGTCAATGAGCACTTCCAGAGTTGAAATTAAAAGGCAGTTAGGAGAAAATTGTTTTCTGTGGTCATCAGTCACCAATGTGAAAGGGCTTTTTCACAATGATTAATTAAAAGCTGGGGCTGGGGAGGGGGAGAGGGATTAGGGGAGGGCGATGAAGGTTCAATAAAGCATCCATGCAGAGGTGGGTAGGCAACATCATGAGTTAATGGACAATGGCTTGCCTTGACTAAGTGTTATACCTCCAGTCCATAATTTCATCTCGAAAATGGGCAAGGGAGTGAATCTTCCTCTTCGTAATTGAGTATTGATTTGAAAATAAATGGCACTGAAACACCCACTGAACTGTCAGGATATATTCTGGACAGGAGTGACAATAAATGGTTTTTGGTTGGTGTGAAAGTTATGTATCAGCTCAATACTTAAACACAGAGAGCTCATCTGCAATCGGGCTTCCAATTTATCAAGCTTCAGAGAGGTCAATACTGGCACAGCAGAGGAAATAACATCTGGGAGATTAAAGCTGAGATGGTTTGAGGGGTAGAGACGGGGAGCTTTTGCTGAACTTCCCTTCATTTGCAGAATTTCTGCGGAAACTGCAGCAGTGATAAAATGACACTCTAGAAGCAAATAGCGACTTTTATCCATTGCAACTAAAGAAATGTATCTGTCTGTCTAATCTATCTGTCTGTCTGTCTGTCTATCTATCTATCTATCTATCTATCTATCTATCTATCTATCTATCTATCTATCTATCTAGCTATCACT
>NW_020769353.1:7585333-7709877 GCF_900518735.1 Pseudonaja textilis
GTCTGTTTTCTACATGGAAGTGTGGTGGTGGCATCTTGTGTGGCTCTCATGGGTGTGGGTCTGGTGTCCTTCTTCATGTTAGGTACTCGTCTGTTCATGAGGGCGGGTTTCCAAATGGCTGGAAGGCGGGAAGTGTCATCTCATTTATTCATGCTGTGTGGGCGTTTTTCCACGGCCAACCCCCCCAACCAATCAGAACACAGCCAAACCCCCTACCAATGAGAACACACCCCCACCCAATCAGAACACAGCCAAGCCCCCACCCAATCAAGTCACACCCCCACTAGCAGTTAAAAGGAAGAAGCAGCTGCAATCTCACATCACTCTGAGAAGCACAGAGCCGAAGAAAGAAGCCTGAAGATGAAGAATGAGACTTCATTGAAACGTTGCCTAGATACTGCCAATCTTACGCGGGAGAAAACCCAAATAACCAAAGATCCACATACAAATACCTGCGAGAACCTCAGAAAACATATATATATATATATATATATATATATATTCTTAAGTTTTCCCGGGTACTTACATGTATGGCATTCAGCTTTGTTTGGGTATTTTCCCACGTCATTGTAGTTGTGCTTTTAAAGTTGTAGCAATGTTTCAGCAGAATCTCGTCTGCCATCATCAGGCTTTTGTGTAGTGTTCATCTGAAACCACCATAAAAGCCTGACTCACAGATGAACACTACACAAAAGCCTAATGATGGCAGATGAGATTCTGCCGAAACGTTGCTACAACTTTAAAAGCACAACTACAATGACGAGGGAAAATACCCAAACAAAGCTGAATGCCATACATACATACATACATACATACATACGTGTGTGTGTGTGTGTGTGTGTGTGTGTGTGTGCGTGTGCCTTGTATATAAACCATTGTTAAAAGACAAAATGTCCTTTGTTTTGCTCCTAGGTTGTCTCACAATAGTAGTCATGCTGAAAACAGAATACTTTGACCCTCTTCTCTTTGTGACAAGCTTTTGGTGAAGTCAACAGAGCTTGGATGGATCAGTGAAAAAGGAGATTTTTTTTTAGTACTTTACTGGATATCGCTAGGGTAAGGTGAACATGTATAACCATTGATGATATCACTGGGAGGGTGTCCAGAACCACCATTAAGCACAAGACTGCTTAATCTTATAGAACTAAAAACAGCTAATGGCTTGTAAGGAAGAGTTTCCACAAGGAAAATGCTTCTAAATCTCACAAGGAAGCTAGCTATGGAAGTATATGGCCTATACAGCAACTTTTTCTAAATAAACATTTCACTCAGCATAATCAATCCTTAATAACTGGTCTTACAGGTAGTCCTCAACTAATGACCACAATTGAGCCCAAAATTTAGGTTGTTAAGTGACAAATTTATTAAGTGAGTTTTGCCCATTTTATGTCTTTTCTTGCCACATTTATTAAGTGATTTACTGCGGTTCTTAAATTAGTAATTGTGTTGCTAAGTGAATCTGGTTTTCCCATTGATTTTGCTTGTCAGAAGGTTTTCAAAAGGTGATCACATGACCCCAGGACCCTGCAACCATCATAAATGTGAGTCAGTTGTTCGCACAGCCGAATGTGAATCACTTGACCATGGGAATGTTACAATGGTCATAAATGTGAAAATGGTCATGAGTCACTTTGTTCAGTGCCATTGTAACTTCGAACAATCACTAAACGAACTGTTGTAAATTGAGTACTACATGTACTATATAGTGGAGAAAAATATTTTGGATTTCTTTTAAATTTTTAGCTCTCAAATTTTTTAAAATAATTTTTATTTATTCATATTTATTGACACTTATTTAAACTTGATTTGGGAAAGAAGGATGAACATGGATGTTGTTGAGAAGTAAAAGTGAAGCTTAAATTGTTGTCCAATCTCTTCTCAAAGATGTCCAACATTCCACTGATTACTTGTTCTCACTGTCAGAAAATTGTTTCTTAGTTCTAGTTAGGTTCTCTCTTTGATTAGTTTCCATCCATTGCTTGTCTTGCCTTGAATTGCTTTGGAGAATAGATTGACTCCTTCTTCTTTCTGGCAGCCCCTTAGATATTGGAATACTAACATCAGCACAGAAACTGGGATTATCTGACACTGTCTATTTGTTTATGTATATCATTGTCTTGCATCACGTGCAAAGTCATGGAATCAATCATTAATCAATTCATCACCCTCCACTTAGAGTCAAACAACCTACTCTCCCAAAAACAATTTGGTTTCAGGAAAAAATTGTCTTGCAATCTACAACTTCTACACTGCAAAAACCCTAAGCACCAGAGCTCACTGCAACAGCATTGCCAAAAGAGTTGTAAATCTAATCTTATGAAGCTTCTCCTCTGGAAATATTGAATTGCTAACTAGGGCATACAAAACCTTTGTTAGACCAATACTCAAATACAGCTCATCTGTCTGGAATCCACACTGTATATCAGACATTAATACATTTGAGTGAATCCAAAAGTATTTCATGAGAAGAGTGCTACATTCCTCTGCTCGCAACAGAATACCCTTTATCACCAGGCTCAAAATTTTGGGCTTGGACAACCTTGAACTATGTCTCCTATGGTTGGACTTAAGCGTAGTACCCAAAATTATCTGCTACAATGTCCTACCCATCAATGACTACTTCAGCTTCAGCCGCAACAATACAAGAGCACATAACAGATACAAATTCAATGTAAACTGCTCCAAACTTGATTGCAGAAAGTATGTCTTCAGCAACAGAGTGGTCAATGCTTGGAATACGCTACCTGACTCTGTTGTTACATCCTCTAACTTCCACTCCTTTAACCTTAAACTATCCACTATTGACCTCACCCCATTCCTAAGAGATCTATAAGGGGCATGCATAAGTGCACAATTGTGCCTACCATCCCTGTCCTATTGTCCCCATTTATTCGTACCGATTTCCTGTATTCTTACTCATGTTTATACTTATACCAATTATCTTGTAAGCGATTGACAAATTAAATCAAATAAAAAAAATCTTCTTCATCACCATCTATCCATCCATCCAGGAAAAGAAGCCAGAAAAGTTATGTTTGTTTCTTTGATGTTTTAAATTAGGTAGCTATCTGGTTTTTTCTACAGTCCCTCATTCCTCTAACTCAGAGGTTCGGGAAATTTTGAGACTGTAATTCTCTGCTCATTTAGATGGAAGATTTCTCAGCAATAAAATTAACCTGATTAAGATCAGGCATAGCACAGCACTATGTGGCCATAGGAATGACTCTGATATTATCAACAGAAAGCCAGATCAGATATTAGAATAAAATCATTAACTTGAATGCTTTCCTAAGGAAAGTTAAGAAGCTGTTTGTATTGAAATGGAACTACAGTTCCAAGAAATTCAACCCTTTAGATGGAACTCAGGGATTTTGAAGCCCAACACATCTAGGGTTATCACCTTGCATGAATAAGTTCTGTGACACTCTCAAAGGGAGTGAGATGTAGCCTCGGCTTGATGTAGCACCTTCTCAAATGTCTCAGCTTTATAATGAAGATAGTAGCTAATTTTTTTCCATAATTTTGACATCTCAAAGTGAAATTAGGTTTCCATTCATAATTGGACAGTGACAAGGAGGGGTCATCAAAGCACAAAATAGTTCAGCTGAACAGAACAGTCTCTGTAAAAGTAGGATATCTGATTTCTCTGAAAGGTACGATAAGAATCCTTTGTATTCCACTAATAAATAATACAGCTGACCTGTTCTATTGTATGTTGGGATCTCAGAAAAGACACTTTTTAAAAAATATATCTAATATTGCAGACTTTTATATCATGAAAAACATAGAGGTCATTTTACTTCCTTAGCGCTTTCAGGCACCAACCATGCTGGTCTTTTATATACTTCTAATCAGTGGAAGATTTATCAGCAGTAAGTGTACACTTCACTGTAAAAATGTAACTCTAACTGGACAGCTTCTGTCTCATAGGATTCATTGAAATACAAGCAATGAACGGAGATGTCCCTTTTTATACTGCTGACAAACATTGAGCCAATTGCTTTTGCCATCCATCGGCTATAGAGTTGAAGAGTTGCCTTGTGCAGGTTTTTTTTTGTTACAGATTTTTTTTTTAAAAAAAAGAAACAGTGAAGATTATTTAGCTCCATTTCCTGGTTGAATAGATGCTCCCCATCCATAAATGGCAAAGAAGCCAATTGACTAGAGGGGTACTTATTTTTCAACTAAGCCTGTGTGCATGGCAAGGTGATAATGGAACCAATGTTTGAGGTTTCTTGCATTATTTATTAAAAGCATACTCAGCAAGGAGACTGGTTAAGAGGAAGATGATGAAGTTAATGGTCCCTTCATACATGTGTGTGCATCACTGGCCACTGCATGACAGACAGCAAATTATTACTATTAACAGCAGCAAGGTTCAGCTCAAGCTGACCCCAAGTGACCCTAATGATGTTATTAGTAATAATGGATGGGTTTACGGTCTCTGGGAGTTCCTAGACTCTGAAGCCACTTGACAGCATTCCCTTTTATATTCATATTTTATACCCTTGCATATTTTATAGCACTTCAGCCCACTGCTTTATTGAATATTGCTATCATCTTTACTCCTGTGTGTTACACCTGCACTTCAAGCCATGCCCTGTTAAAATTACTGAAAGGCACATTAGAAGAGACCTTGCAGGCATTCTACCTATTACCTCTCAGTCTTGGGTTTGGTCCATAAGGGCCAAAAGAATAGAAAAGGTTAAACATTATTAAGGATGGCAGTACCAAGATAATGGACAAAGTCTTCACTGCGAAGCCTATATCAGAGATAGTAACCTAAAGCTAGGCAGATCTGATTTCAGTGTCATCAAGTTAGTAACAACTCTATTGATTTCCTCCAGTGTAATTCATTTCCAAACTGGTCCTCCATATCTTTTAACTGTACCCATCATTGTTATGATCAATACACTTGTTGCTGGTTTCCCCTTTCCTTCCCTTCCCTAGGAAAGTACTAAGTCATGGTATCTGTTCTCCTGGTTGGAAAATTGCATCTTTGAAGAATGACCGGCCTGTAAAAATCTCCAGAAAGTCATTTAAATTTAGGAAAAGTGCTTTAAGTGCACTTTCCTAAGTGTTCTCCAAAATCATATCTTCATCTCATTGTGGATGGCTGGTCACCCTGAGAATCTTCCAACTAAATCCTGATGTGACAGCCCTTTCAGACATACCAAATATGATCAGAGACCAAAATGTCTCTGGTATACTTGATGCTCAGACTGGAAGACTGGTACTTCAGATGACAAAATTAGTTCACAATGCTGAACATTGAACCAATCTGCCCACTCAAAAAGGCAGTAATTTGGAAGGGGTATGTATGTATATCTATCCATGTATAGATGGATTCCAAAGATGTAGCCAAGATCTAGAACATTTTTTGAAGAGTTCAGTTTCTTCTCAACGTTATTAACCCTTCTAGTATGATTATTTTTCAAAGGCAAGAGTGACCTTCAGATCATATTAGGGGAATGAGTCTTAAAACAAATATATTTTTGTCAAAAGATAAACTGTCAGTCGATGTCCATCAAAAAACCCAAGGGGGGGAATACCTAACTTTCAAAACATTTTAAACTGCATGGTGCTCTGAAGAACAGATGAGGCATGAATATGTTCACTCGTTTGTAAGCAACAAAGAACAGCATTGTTTTATCAATATTCTTCCCATTTGTTAACACTTTTAAGCTCCTGTTGAACAAGATAATTCTCGCTTCTTTAGGTTATGCTGGTTTATGACCGTAATAAAGATTTGATTGATTGATACTACAGGCAAACGGAAAGACAAATGTCCAGTTGTATTATATAAAATGCCAAACCAACCACAAACTCATATACCGAGTGAAATTCTGCAAATAAATGACAGCAAGAACTGGAGCCAAATGTTGATAGAAAGGAGATTAGGATTTCACTTCTTTTTCATATTTCTTTTAGACTTTTTAAAAGAGATATTTGGAATTTGTAGCAGATGGATGGGTAGGTTTTGTGTAGTGGTGGTGTTATGCAAGGATTCAGGTGTGACTCGGTAAAAAATATAAAAGACAGAGTCCAAATTTGCTTTGATAAGTCAAACATATTTATTCAGCTGAATAAAGATGAATCATCCCTTAAAGTGGAAGAAAATGTATGGTTCTACATTTAGGCAAGAAAAACAAAATGCACAGGTAAGTATATGTAATGCCTTGCTCAATAGTAGTAACTGTGAGAGGGATCTCAGAGTCCTAGTGGACAATCATTTAACTATGAGCCAGCCGTGTGCTGCAGCTGCCAAAAAAGCCAACACAGTTCTAGGCTGCATAAACAAAGGGATAGAATCAAGATCTCACAAAGTGTTAATACCACTTTATAATGCCTTGGTAAGGCCACATTTGGAATACTGCATCCAGTTTTGGTCACCACAATATTGAGACTCTAGAAAGAGTGCAGAGAAGAGCAACAAAGATGGTTAGGGGACTGGAGGCTAAAACATATGAAGATCAATTGCAGGAACTGGGTATGTCTAGTCTAATGAAAAGAAGAACTAGGAGAGACATAATAGCAGAGTTCCAATCTCTCAGGGGCTGCCACAAAGAAGAGGGAGTCAAGCTATTCTCCAAAGCCCCTGAGGGCAGGACAAGAAGCCGTGGGTGGAAACTAATCAAGGAGAGAAGCAACCTAGAACTAATGAGAAATTTCCTGATAGTGAGAACAATTAATCAATGGAACAACTTGCCTCCAGAAGTTGTAAATGCTCCAACACTGGAAGTTTTAAAGACAAATAGCCATTTGTCTGAAGTGGTGTAGGGTTTCCTGCCTGGGCAGAGAGCTAGATTAGGGTCTCTTCCAACTCTCTTATTCTATTCTATTTCAACCCTGAACACAGTGATAGGCTGAGATTTGTGTTAAGTCTGGGCGGTGGGTCCCAAGGAGAGACGAGACTCGAAATAGTGACAACAGCTCTTTATTAGGAAACTAGATACTGAGACAAGACTCCCAGCCGAGGCAGCTCCTTATATAGAGCTGGCTGCGGCTAGGCAGCCTAAGCATTTGAGCTTGCCATGCTTGGTTTTACCCAATCGTGGCAGCCGAATAAAAACCAATCAGAACGCTTAGTTTTGTCTAATCACGGCCCGGCTTTTCCGGACCAATAGGAATGCAGGCCTACAAGCCTGCTAGTATGGAACAATTTGTATGTTTCTTTGCTTTTAGTTAAGTTATATTAGAGGAAGCTGGCACACAACAGATAAGATATAGCAATATAAAAATATTCAAGCATGCCTTCTGTGATTTGGTCACATGCATAACACCACATCTTCCATGGCCTTGAGGCCTGAACTTCAACTCACCCATCCCAACATATATTCCCTTTAGCTAATCATCAAATCCATCAGATTCCTGATCAACAATACCTGCAAAATTGCATACAGTTAATCAGGGGTGGGATTCAAAAACAACTGGTTTTGTGGGCCTGGCTTAGGTGGTGGGCATGGCTTGGTGGTCATGTGACTGGGAAGACATGGCTTGGTGGTCATGTTATTGGCTGGGTGTGGCCAACTCAATATCACTCACATCGAGGCACACAACTCCTTGCCTGGCCTCTGATGACTGTGGAGATGCAGCAACAGTCATAAGTGTGAAAAATGGTCATAGGTTATTTTTTTCAGTGCCATTGTAACTTTAAATGGTCACTCCACACAAGCAAAGTACCAGCAAAGAAGGGGAGAAAAACTCCAGAGACGTTCCTGAGACAGGAAGTCTAGTCCAAGAATGTGATAAGGGTTAATGGAGAGGCAGTTTCTGTAAGCAACACCAGAATGTTTCCTTCCTGCCTTCCTTACAGGATTAGGCCAGTAATTTCTTCTAACAACCGGTTCTCCAAACTGCTTAGAATGTTAACAACCGGTTCTAGCGAATAGGTGCGAACCTGTAGAATCCCACCCCTGCAGTTAATTAATCTCAGGAAGCACTGAAAGTGAGTTGGGCAACCGTATGGTACAGGGCCTTGATGGCGAACCCATGGCACACGTGCCAGAGGTGGTACAGAGAGACATCTCTGTAGGCACATGAGCTGTCGCCCCAGCTCAGCTCCATCACACATCTGCGCATGCCTCTTCCTGGCCAGCTGTTCTTCAGGTCTCTGCCTCGCATGCACAAGGGGTGTGGCACATTTGGGGGATGCATGCGCATGCTTGGGGCGAATGCACAGAGAATGTGCATGCGGTGGGCGTGATGCATGCACAGGGGATATGCATGCACTGAATTTTGGGGGTTTGCATACACACATGCACTTTGGGCACTCAGTGCTGAAAAGGTTAGCCATCACCAGTATAGAGTCTCCTGCTTAAGCAGAGGATTGGACTAGAAGACCTCCAAGGTCCCTCCGAACCTTCTGTCTTCCATATTCTATATAAATTTTCATAAATAAAGAAATAAACTTTTCCATCTCCTTTGCTCTTTTTCTGTCTGAGCCTGTTGATGTATAAACTCATCCCATTCACAATGTGATTCTGGATTGTGTGGGATCACCTGTGTTCTAGGAAGCATTTCCTTGATCTCAGCAGATTTAATTTAGCCTTTTCCATTTTCTTTTTATTAACAGCCCCCCCCGCCCCCAATTGGGAAAAAAATAATATAGCGTGAGGCTCTCTGTGTCTACTTGCACAATAATTCTCTGGAAACTAAGCAGAATGTGACAAACTTTGATGTATGATGAGACATTAATATTACTACTCAAAAATATAAAAATTGACTACATTCAGCCATGGGTTGTAGAGAGAAAAAAATCCATAACATTTCCATAATATGTCTTGCAGAAGAAATAGTTGGGCAGCAAGTTTGTAATGATTTTTATTATATTTACATATGCTTTTATATGTTTTATGTCTCTTCGTACATTGCCCAGAGTCACTCTTTGAGGGAGATGGGCAGTCTCTAAACATGATAAATAAATAAATTAACTCAGAGGATCACTAATTCCAACATTGCCGCTTTTGTGACTTTCAGCATTACTGTTTTCAAGGAATTGGGAAGAAATACAGAAATCAGATTTTTGCATGTGTTCCATACCTTGATATTCTCTCCAACCCAGAAGAATATGGGAAATAAATTATGTAAAGGGAATTGAGATTCTGTCAGCAAGATAAATCTTTTAAAACAGAACAGAATCAGGTCAGCTTTGATATGAAGAAGAAGCCAGCAAAGAAACATCAGGTTTGAAAATGGCCTGGATCCAGCTGGGGCTGCAGTAAAAAAAAATGCAGGAAAAAAAGTTGCTAATGTATCTATAGGAGAGAGACAGTTAGGCAATGACCTCAAATGTTGTCCACTCCTCCATTCAAAAGTAATTTGATCTTCCCTTTCAATCACCTGACCCAAAACAAAAGGGTGGTAAGAAGAAAAACCATGCCCTGACTATTTTCCAACCTTAAAATAAATTAAAATCTGCCTGTCCTCCTCCTCCTCCTCCTCCTCCTCCTCCTTGTTTTTGTTATTATTATTATTATTATCTCTTTCATTCATTAAACCTGAAACTCAGTCAACTGAATATTTAAAAATATATCACAAACGAGTTGCTGCCAGCATCCTAGGTATCAACCAAGTATTTTCTTAAAATATGCGATGTTCCAAGTAGCACAGTTTTTTGCAGTTCCATTGGTGTTATGGCAGGAAGCTGCAATTTCTTGATGTATTTTCTAAAATTCTTGGACATGGTACCAAATGCCCCAATGACAATGGGTATCACTGTGACATGTTTCATCCATAATCACATAGTTTCGATGGCCAGGTTGCGATATTTCATATTTCCAATTCTTTTTCTTCGACTCTGGCATATCCTGGTACTGTGATATCAATAAATTGTATGCTTCAGTTTTCAACAACTGTGACATTTGATGTGTTGTGTTACAAATGACAATCAGTCTGTATTCAAAAGTCCCACAAGATCTTCACCTCATTTTCAACAACTTTTTCCATCTTATGTTCCCGTGATTTTTTTGATACAGGTAAATCATATTTTTTACATAATGATCACTGGACTAATTTAACAATTCAGTATGTCTAGCTTTGTAATCAGTTTGCATAATTTTGCTGCACTCACATATTAAGTGTGAAACAGTTTCAACTTTGTAATTGACAAGTCGGCAGTTTGGATTGTCAGCAGTTTTTTTTGTATCTTCACTTTCATGTCATTAGTTTGTAGTGCTTGTTATATTTATAAAACATGAGATTCAGTCAACTGAACATTTAAAAATGTATCACAAACATCATTGACTGATTCTGATGGTTGATATAGGTTGCTGCCAGTATCTTCTTAAAATGTACGATATTCCGAATAGCACGGGTTTTTTTGCAGTTCTGCTGGTGTAATTGCAGGAAACTACAATTTCTTGATGTATTTTGTAAAATTGGTACCTAGTGCCCCAATGATTGTTACGTGTTTCATCCGTAATCACGTATTATTATTATCTATTACATTTCTATATGGTGCATCAAGAGTATTTAATGTAGGTCATGGAAAAAAAAGAGATATTCACTTACCTCTCCTTAGAAACCCTTCATAGAGTTTCTCAATCTCCTTACGAAATTGCTTTCTATCATGAAATAGAAGGCAGCTAGAAGAAAAAGTAATCAGTGGGAATGTGGAACAGATTAACCTTTTTCGGGGGTGTGCGGGAATTAGAATATAGGTTTGGGACACAATATCCAGCCCATAATATTCTAACTGTATTTCCCCTCCAGTTCCTCTAATCTGAATGATCCTTTAGGACAACTGTTGAAAAGCCAGGCAATTTATAATTTAAAGCAGCATAAAAAGTAAGCAAATAAATATTGTTGCTATCTGAAAGGAACTCGAGGAATCGTTACAATAATGAAAAATGTGGTTGGTAAATTAAAATAGAAACAATAAAACAATTGGCTCTGAAAGACCAAAATAAGTGGTATTTTTATGTGTTTTATAAAGACAGAATGGTTGCCAAATGCAACTACTTAATGAGTGCCTTCCAAACTCTGGGTTGCAGGAAAAGACCAACTTCCGTCTGGCTAATAGATCTGTCTACTAATCTATTATTCTAATAATGAATAAATGTCTCCTGTGAAGAGTATTTCAATCCACATAACTTTTTTTCTCTTTCATACAACAAACAAGTCAAAACAAATTGTAGAAGTAAAGTTTTGGAGCAGTATGTGGGAAATGTTCTCACCTTATTCCAAATGCCAAACTGAAAAGATATCCTTCCTATCTATCTATCTATCTATCTATCTATCTATCTATCTATCTATCTATCTCTATCTCTATCTCTATCTCTATCTCTATTTCTCTAATATATTTCTATATATTTTCTTCTCTCTCTCTTCTTTCTCTTAAAGAAGAGAGAGAGAAGAAAATATATAGAAATATATTATAAACTAGCTCGTTACCTATGTTTCGCTATGAAACTATGTGGTCGGGGTTAGCTTTTGGGGAGGAAAATAAGGTGGAAAAATTCTGCTTCTGCCTACCAGAATCTATTGGTATTCATCTGGGTAGCATCCTGTCAGTCTGTGAGAGAGTTGAGGGCTGTTTGGAAATTGAAACAGTATTTGCTGTGTGAGCAAGAAGAAAACATCAAGGAGCCTGGGTGTGGCTTAGCTCAACTGTTCTGTACTAAAGCTGCTTGGTACTATGAAACTAAAACTGAAACTGAAACTCCTCTCCTCAGCTTGTGTTTTCCATTTGGAACAGATTTATTTTCAGGTGGGAAGGGGGAGAAAACCCGAGTGTCCAAAATCAGATGCCGAGGAGGCCCAGGGTCAACCTCTGCTAATTCAGGCAGGTGTTCGATACATGCCCGGCCTAGGGTTTCCCCCAGGTCAGGCCTGCCTCGTTTCCCAACTGATCACGCCGAGATTCAG
This sequence comes from Pseudonaja textilis, assembly GCF_900518735.1. Next base: position 7,597,202 of record NW_020769353.1, read on the forward strand.
GCACAGGCTTAAGCGCCCCACTTCACTTTAAAGGACAAGAAATAGCGAAATGTCCTGCCCCCCCCCCCCCCAATACAAGCACAAACCCCCTTGGTGTCTCCATGTTCGCTCCTGGGCCATCAGGCAAGGTCTGACCACTCCTAACTCCATTGGCTCCTCGGCCATTGCCACAACATGTGGGGTGACCCGGGGCGCTGTTAGCACAGGGCGCTGTGGTATAGATGCAGATGGCTGGTCCTGGACAGTGAGATGGTTCTTTCGCCATTGGAGACATGCGTCAATGCGCAAGCATTGCATCATCAACGCGTCGAGGGCGGGGGTGCTTCCACTCAAACTAACTCGTCCTCCAGCTCATCTGACAGGCCATCCTGGAAGGCGTCCATGTAGATTATTGATCATTTCCAAGAAGTGGTATGAGTTTTGTACATGTGAAGCTTCTGTTTCAGCATGGGCCTGTAGCTGTTTTGCTAAGTGTTTAGCTAGGTTTTGTAATGGTGCTCCTCTGGAGCTGACTATGGGTCTGAGAGGTTTGGCTTCTTTGTGTATTTTTGGGAGGCCGTATAGTTTGGGGCATCTGGAAGATTTCTCTCTTGGGATGATCATCTGTTAGATCTCTTTGCTCATGTGGCTGGTTATAATTTCTTCTTGGTTATAACTTTAAAAGCACAACTATAATGACGTGGGAAAATACCCGAACAAAGCTGAATATCATACCTCTAAATACCCGCAAATACTTCCATCACCATAAAAACAAGCAAGCAGGGAAATCTGGGATAGTTTCTGGTTTATCTGAGATTCATCAGAGTGTCTAAATCAACCCTTTTCCTCAGTTCAAAAGCCTGTGTGGGAGCTGCCTATTAGTTCTGGAAGTCAAGATAAACTCATGCCTTCAGAAAGAAGCCCTCAGGCTTTCTGGTGAGAGACAATGGCTGCTCATGTTCAGAGGGTTTTTAAAAACTCCTGAGAGCCAGTTCGACATGGTTGTTAAGTTATGGGACAAGTAGCCAAGAGACCCTGAGTTCTAGTCTTCCTCTAGGCAGTTTTTCTTGCTCTGTACAGCCAAGTGATTAGAAGACATTTTCTTCATTTTTTGCCATTGACAGCTGAGTGGCCATGCTTAGCTCTGCCTTATCCCATAAAGGAAATGGCATATAAATCTCTCTTTCCTGAAACATCTAAGTAACTACAGATTGATGTTCTGCTCCCCCAGAAAAAAAAGTTGGAAAAAAAAACTTAATTTGACAAACTGGAGGTCAAACCACATCATAAAAACCTGCAGGAGGCTTTCCCTACAGGAGAAACATCATTCAGTCATCTCTATGGCAATACATCATTTTTTGTTGCATGTTACATCTAACCAGAGATGATCAACTGTCATTCTGTTTTGGGAAAACCACAATTTCTATTGCATTTATAACCTAGCAAAAATGAGGAACAGTCAAAATAAGACTAAAATGTTTAAGGAGATTTTAACCCCTGAACAAAATGTCTTCTGATTACTTGATTGAACAGAGCAAGAAAAATTGTTCTGATTGAACAAGACAAGTATGGCTACCCATGAAGCATGGAACATCCCAGCCTACAACATGAAAACTGTGAACCTTTGAGCTATTCAAATATATTTGCTTCACTTAAAAGAACATTTGCTTTCTCAGCTAGATCCTATTTTATTTCATCTAATTGGAGGCAGAGGGTTCATAATTCCTCAAATTATGAACAGTATGCCATATTCATTTACGTATTTCCCCTATTTATTATTTTTATAAATAACTCAAGGGTTATTTATTCAAAACATTTTGACACACAGATGTTGTCCCTGTATTCAATGTTTGTTTGTTACTCAACATGCTGGAAAAGGAAGTGGGGGACAACTGCTGAAGGAGGACAGGATGTCAGTCATGCTGGGAAGTTCACCAACATAGATAAAGAGGCCAGATAGGAAATCCTTTTGAGCTGAAACAAAGGGTCATGGGATAAGTCACATGGCTTGTTTCACATTCATCCTTTTTAGTACACATTGTGACACTTAAGGATGAGTACAGAGGTATTTTGTGATGAAAGTGCCTTCCAAAATACATCATTTCTAACATTTGGATAAGGATATGATGGCCCATTATAATTGTTACCATTGTTAAAGTTTTATCCTATGAATAGTATGCTGGAAATAAAAACATGTGCTGGAATATTACATTTCCAAATACAGAACTTCTGTACCATATAAATAACACTGAAAAATGCCCAGAGATGTAAACAATTGGTTGAGAAATATGATATATGTCTGAGTTCCAGAAACTGAGTCTGTATCCCAGTACCTTGTATCAAAGAACTGTATTTGGAGTGATACTCAATTTATTCAGATAAGTGGAACTTTTTTGATTTCTCTTTGCTCTGATACAGTGCTTTTTCAAACCTGGCAACGTTAAGATGAGTGGCCCTTAACTCCAAGAATTCCCCAGGCAGCTTGTTTGAAAAAAAGCAGCAAGTTTGAAAATAAAGTGCTCTAATGCAACATTATTTGGGTCATCTTAAAATACAATTTTAGAAAGATTTGTTGTCTTTTGCCATTGAAAATTATGTGAAAGCCAGGCCAGTAGAAACAAGATTTGCCTATAAGGTTTTTTTACTCTTAACTTTGTAATATTTCCAGTGAGGGCATAATGGTTAAACAAAAGCAAAAACAAACATCCTTCCTCTACCAAGAATATTACATGTTTAATTTACAGATTAGAGTCTGCAAATAATGAATTGACAAGTTTACTTTTGGTGATAATCTTCATTTCAAGGCTCAGCAGGGACAGCTTTTTGCAATTGCTAAAAGCAACATGCACATATAAAGTTGCCTTCTCAGGAACAATTAAAATCTGGGTACCCTAAAAAATAAGAGAGAATTAAAATGTCTGTCAATGGGGCTCAATAAGGGTGAAGTAAAGATTATAAATACCAAAGGGTAATTGCCAGAATTTGACTACACTAGTCAAGCTATAAAATAGTAAATTAAATATAATTTAAATCAGTCTCTCCCACTCTCATATCTTCCAAGGTATATCTTGGAGGGCATGACTTACAACAGTTAATTTAATGATTGTTCCAAGTTACAATGGCCCTGAAAAAAAAGTGAATTATGATTGTTTTTCATATTTACAACTACTGCAACATCCCCTTGGTCATTTGATCAAAGTTCTGCTTGGCAACTGGCAGGTATTTATGATGGTTGCAGTGTTTTGGGGGGTCATGTGATTTTCTGCAACCTTTTGAGAAGCAAAATCAATGGGGAAGCCAGATTCACTTAACAACCAAATTATTAACTTAACAGCTTCAGTGATTCACTTAACAACTGTGGAAAGAAATGTTGTAAAATGGGACAAAGCTCACTTAACAACTGTGGGCTAAATTGTGATTGTAAGATGAAGACTACCTATATACAGCCATTAATTGCTTTAACTCCATTGGCTAGCTTGACTAGGAACAATGATTGTAAGTCAGGTATGCAGGCATTAATTGCTATAACTCCATTGGCTAGCATGGCTAGGAACTGGGAGAATTGAAGTTCAATATATGTCATGGCCACATAGCAAGGGAACCTGAGGCAGAATGTATTTCAATTTTCCCTTATAATAATGCTAAATAATACTTGGCATAGGAGCTGAGTTAGCTAAGTCTGCATCAACAAAGCATAGCAATTTTGGGGGCAAGTCATCTGGTTCTCTTGCATTAGGTCTAAAGATCATCTTTCTAAAGAAAGATGATCAAAAGTCATTTCCTACTCATTTCAAGACTACAGTTCACAGATTGAACTACAGATTCATTATAAAGGTTTCATGAAACTGACTCAAGGGGAGAGACAACCCTCAGCTCCATCATGGAGGAAAACACCATGGAAATGTAATACAGGTACAGTAGTTCTCATTTAACAACCACAATTGATCCCAGAATTTATTTTGTAAGTCACTGTAGTCTGGGTCACCAAATGACTTGACTTGATTTTGTAACCATTTTAATAATAGTGTAAAGTGAGCCACTACTGTCATTAAGAAAATCACATGGTTGTTAACAAACCATAAGATCATTAAGAACCAAGGACTCTTCATTTCAACCCTGAGTTATAAATATTCTCCTTTATTGGTGTCTGGAGAATGGATTCTAGGAAGAGACCTTGCTGCTCTATGAGCTGGGTTGTTTTCTTGTAGATGTTTCATTGTCCAAACTACGTAATATCATCAGCATCATCAGGATTGATCATCATCGTAATTTTGAGTGTCAGTCATAAGCAACTGTTTTGCTGTCTGATGTAACTTCAAACAGTCATTAAGCCATCATCTGGTAAGTGTGGGCTACCTGTATCTATTCATCTCCCATAACTTAGTCATAATCAGTAGGATTTGCTCTGTTCTGAGGAAACCTGTCTCTTTTTAGTTGACAAATATGCCTCGTCCTTTCAACAATGAAATCTCTTTATCATTTTATTCAGAATGTGTTATGAATAGCTGGAATTGCAGAATACAGAATAATAGAGGAAGGGATCTTGGAAGTCTTCTAGTCCAACTTCCAGCCTGAGTAGGAGACATATATCCAGAAAAATGGCTGTCCAATGACTTCCAGTGTTGAAGCACGCACAGCTTCTGAAGGCAAGCCCTTCCACTGATTAATTTAACTCACTGTCAGGAAATTTCTTCTCAGTTCTATGTTGGATCTCTATTTGATAAGTTTTCTTTTTCTTTTTTTTTTTATAAACTTTATTAGTTTTACTTTTTAAAAAACAACAACAACACAGCTACAAAGTATATACAACAAAAAGACGAACAGGTCTTGGCATGGGCCAAGAGGGAAAGAGAGGAAAGCTTGAGAGAGGAAAGAGGGAAAGGGAAGGGAAGGGGGGGGGGAGTGGGGATAACAGAAGTAGAGAAAACAATTATAATAAAACCATATTTTTGTGACTGTCTGTAAGGTCTTTTCTTCTTCCAGACTATCGTCTGCAGTGCTTTTCTTTATCTCTGCCTTGGAGGCCTCGGCCTTAATTTTCTTAGAGGTGATCTATCTTTGATTAAGCCAAATGTACAAAGGATTCCAATTGCTATAATAGGTTGAAGATTCTTTATTTTTTAATGCTTGGGTTAGTTTGTCCATTTCGGCACATTGTAAGATTTTCTGAATAACCATAAGATCAGTGGGGATAGAGGGTAGTTTCCAGCACTGGGCAAATGCCAGTCTGGCCGCGGTTAAGATGTGGATTGTAATATACTTTGACTTTTTGGATATTTGTTTATCAAAAATTCCTAGAAGGAAGGACTCTGGTTTGTACTCAATTTGTTCCATGGTTATTTCCTCTAGCCAGTGCCTAATTTTTTGCCAGTACTTCTGGGTTTCCTTGCATGACCACCACATGTGAAAGAAGGTACCTTCTATGTATTGACATTTCCAACACTTGGGGCTCGTGTTGGGGTGCATCTTCGCCAATCTCGAAGGGGGCAGGTGCCATCTATAAAACATTTTATATAAGTTTTCTTTATAAGCTGCTGATTTCATGATCTTAATGTTCCTGTTCCAGATCTTTTCCCATTCTGCTAGGGTAATGCTCCGACCCACATTTCTGCTCCACGCAATCATATTTCCCTTGACAATTTCTTGTTCTAGTTCTGTTTCTAATAAATATTTGTAAAATTTATATATATTTTTTTTACTTGGTCCTAGTAGAATTTTGTCTAGGGTCTGTAATTTATTGTAGATTCCAAATTCCTTAATGTCTTGTTTGTATTTACTATGAATTTGAAGGTACACCCACTGATCAATTATAAATCCTCGCTCTTGCAGTTCTTGTCGTGTTTTCAATTTTCCTTGTGGGTCTAATAAATTTTCGTACTTAATCATTTTGGTTATATCCAGATTATTAGGGTGTACTATCGCTTCCATTGGGGATAGCCAAATCGGTATTTTTAAATAAAGCTTTTTACGTACTTTTTTCCAATTAGTTAATAAAGAGTCCCTGATAAGATGCCTATGGAAATATGATTGCCTGGGTTTCCCAGATTCCCACAGAAAGGCATGCCATCCTTTCTGCATATCGTGGCCTTCTAATACTAGTGTTCTTTTGTTGGTTAGGTTCACCCAATCCTTTATCCATAGTAGGGTGGCTGCCGTATGATATATTTCCCAGTTTGGCAAGGCTAACCCTCCTCTGCTTTTCAAATCTTGTAGGGCTTTTACGTTAATCCTAGCTTTTTTCCCCTACCAAATAAAATTCAATGTTATCTTGTTTAGTTCCGTAAAATTTTTTTTATTTAATTTAATTGGTATTGTCTGGAATAAATATAGAAATTTTGGCAGAATATTCATCTTAATCAAAGCAATCCTGCCCAATAAGGAAAGTTGTAAATTGCTCCAAAAATCTAAGTCTTTCTTAGTTTGTTGGAGAAGTTTATCATAATTGTTTTCTTTTAACGATTTGCTTTGTGGAGTTAGCCAAATTCCTAAGTATTTAATTTTTTTTGTCACTTGTATTCCCATTGTTGTCTCTAGCTCTTTATTCTGGTCTCCTGTTAAATTTTTAGTCATTAATTTTGTTTTTCCCCTGTTTATTTTAAATCCCGCGACTTCTCCAAATCGTTCTAGTTCTTCTAATAAGTTGTGTCCTTTTTCTATGGGCTCCTCCAGAAAAAAAACCAAATCATCTGCGAAAGCCTGTACTTTATATTCTTCTGATTTGATCCTCAAACCTCTAATTCTCAAATTTTGCCTAATGTACATCAGAAGAGATTCTAGAGCGAATATGAAAAGCAGAGGGGAGAGAGGGCAACCCTGTCTTACCCCTTTTTCTATTTTTATCGGGCCAGTTTGTTCCCCATTTATTAGAATGTTTGCCTGTTGAGTGTGGTAAATTGTAGTGATGACATTTTCAAATCTGGTGCCAAGATTCATATTATATATTTTTTGAATTAAAAAATGCCAATTTAAATTGTCGAATGCTTTTTCAGCATCCAAGAACATAAATGCAAATTGTTTTTCCGGGTGGGCTTCATAGTATTCTGAAATGTCTATCACTGTTCTGAAATTATTCTTAATTTGTCGAAATGGGAGAAATCCATTTTGATCTTCATGGATATAAGTGTTTAAAACCTGTTTAAAGAGAAAGGGAGAGAGAGAAAGAATGCAGGAAGAAAGGGGTCTTTTCAATTTTAGGGAATCACAAAGCACGTATCTGTAGGATTAGTTCCATAGAAAAACAAGTCTGAGTTGGGGTTGGCGTTTTAGTCTTATCGTCTCTCCTCCTGGGCGCACCAAGGAAGCAGGGGGAGGAAGTGCTGACTAATTGCTGTCAGCAATCAGCAATCAGTCTTGGCCAGGCTTCCGTCTGTCTCTTCCTTCTTCTTCTTCCCTCCTGCCAGCAATTGTCAATCCACAGTCACTTTGGGCATCTGCCTCAGATCGATCACTTTAAAAATCAGTTTTGTAGGCAGTAATGCTAAAAGGAAAGGATCTTGCATATAAAAGTCAGTACGTCGTTTTCTGGCTCTCTACCTCTCGCTCTGCCCTCCTTCGCAGCTAAAATCCTCTCCTAGTCTTCTAGCCTTCTCACGCGCTGATCCGAGATGGCAATCCACTCCTGAGCTTCTTGAATTCCCACCGCCTTTTTCTCTCCTCGGCAACGCTCCAATCCACACTTTCACTCTAAGTGTCGAGCCACTCTATCCCCCTTTCACTTTTCAAACTGCTTTTCTGGCCGCTTGTCTCCAGCTTCCCCCACTGTTACTCACAATGAAACAGGGAGAATCAGACCGATCTCTCTCATGGCTTTGTAGTCCTTCTGCCCTTTTCCGCTCAGACCCTTCAGGCAGTCACTTTTTGCTTCATCAGTTCAGTGGCAGACCGGACTTTGGAGCCGCCATTAGCTGGCAGCTGGCTCAATCGCGCTGGTCTCAGAGGCTCTTCCTTCGTTGCTGGGGAGTTGCCTACCCCCAAACAGCAACCCGGGGGTCCTCTATTCTGACACGAAGCTCTACGGGTTTCGTGTATCCACTGGGGATCCCTCCAAACGTGAGAATAGGTGTTCGAAAGCCCCAGCTGGGCTTCTCCACCTCTGGACGTCCCTGTCCTGCCACCGGAAGTCCATTTGATAAGTTTTCATCTGTCACTTCTTGTTTTGGAGAACAGGTTGTTCCCCCATCTTCTTTGTGACAGCCTCTCAAATATTGGTAGACTATCATGTAATTGCTAGTTCTTTTCTTTGTTAGACTGCATATACTCAGTTCCTGCAATTGTTCATCGTATGCTTTAGTATCCAGTCCCCCAATCAGTTTTGTTGATCTTTTCTCCACTCTTTCTAAGATCTCAACTTCTTTTTTGTATTGTGTTGATACAGTATTCCAAGTGTGGTCTCATCAGGGAAGTATATAGTGGTACTAATATGTCACGTGAGCTTGATACTATTCCTCTGTTGATGCAGCAAAGGAAGACACACCTTTAATTCCTCTTGATGCATGTTGTATTCAGACCATCAACAAACCTGATGGAATTGTAAAAAGATAGAGCCAAATCTAGAATTATTCACTTCTAGAATTATGTAATTATTCTAGAATTATGTAGTATATAAACTAGTACAATTATCGTTGATTTGGACTTCATAAAATCATAGATAACAAGGAAGTATTGAAACAGGGACTTCACTGAGAGTTTAGCTAGAAGCAGAAATGAATGTGTTACTATGATCCCATTCCATCTTCACCAGGAATACATCAATTTAAAGATGTTGTTTATGTACTAAATTAATTCATTTTCTTTAATAAAGATTGCCATAAATCTTGCACTCTATCCACAGTCACTAATGGCTACATTTATTTGACCTGTTTAGCTAGATTTACTCAATCTTATCCATTTCATTTCTCCTTTGTTGCATTACGCCCACTCAGTCATAGCCAGGGTTAATGAGAAGTGAAGAATATTCGAAAAAGCTACAAAGGTTTTCATCACGGAGGGCTATTCATAGTTACTGATATATTTTTCCCCTCCTAACAGGCTCAGTTGTTAAGTGTTCTAAATCAAAATCTATCAAGATCATGCTCTTTAGCTATATTACATTCATTGCCATAAAATGGGATTGTTTCATGCTATTGGGAACGGTGATTCAGGCTGGCCATCAGAAAGAGTGATGTTTCATATTTCAATGAAAGCTGAGAGTCATGCGGAAAAAATCTTTGCATTTTTTTCTCATTCAATTTGAGAAAGAGGATTCACTTTATTTTTTTCCCCCAAAGTAGAAGAGAATTTTGGAGAAGGTCTCTTGGAAGGATGGGGGTCATATTATAGGTACCTTCACTGTGCAATCTTTCTTTCACTGCCTTTTTCAGTGCATCCCTTTGTTTTACAAATATCAGCAGTCCACATTTCTATTAAAGACCATATACATTCAAGAGAGAATTCTTCCCGATGTGCTTTTCTGGAGTGAGATATAGGAGGTGAAAGAAAAATGTGTAGAAGAAAGCACCATCACCGTTCACCCCCTCTGCCAACCAGTTAAAAATATTCACTTGAGACGTTGGAAACAAAATCTCAGGTATCTGAGAATATAGGATTAAAACAGAAGCCTCTTTCACACAGGAAGAAAGTTTTGAGAAATTGCAGAGTAGATGATGGGGAAGCTGAAGCTGAAATGAGAAGGGATAGATATGAACATAAGAGTAGAAGTTATTAAAGAAGTTATTAAAATAATCTTTTGTTCAGAGTTTTAAGGAAGGAATTAGGCTTTTCTGGTAAGTTTCAGGCATTTGGAAAACATGGGCCCAAACCATTCATTCTCAGTTTTATCTATTTTCCAAAGATGTCTGGGAAAGGGGGGAGAGGGAGGGGCAAAACATTAAAGCAGTGTCATGCAACTGTGATGGAAAATTCTGCCACTTTTATATGTGTGTTACAATATTGGCTTTTATTGCGTTTGTATTTTGTATTTTATTGTGTTTAACCATAGAGAGATATAGCTTACATGATGTTTGGGGTCCTTTAGAACACCATCTCTTTATCAGGAGTGGGATTCAAATTTGGCGGGCATGGCTTTGTGGGCATGGCAGGGGAAGGATACTGCAAAATCCCCATTCCCTCCCCACCCCACTAACCTGCTTTCCTGCTCCGTTCTCCTGTGCAAGGCAACAAAAGAAGACCCAACCAATCAGCTGGGACTCGGGAGTCAGAGAATAGATGAGGGAGGGGCCAGTCAGGGGTGGTATTTGCTGGTTCTCCGAACTACTCAAAATTTCTGCTACCGGTTCTCCAGAACTGGTCAGAACCAGTGGTGATATTCAGCTGGTTCACACCAGATCGGGTGAACTGGTAACAAGTTCTGGCTGGCCACGCCCCCAATCTGGTCGCCCTCCTACCCGATGCTCATTCCACCCTGCCCACCTGACGTTTGCCTAAGGTATTTCTTTCTTTTTTCCCCCTCCCGACAATCAGCTGTACAAACGATCAGCTGTGCCAGGATTCCCCTTGCTTGAGGTCCAGGAAGGCAAAAAATGGAGGAAGGGGCTCAGCCCTATCCATTTTTTGTCTTCCTGAGCCTCCCTAGAAAAATGCCCCCCACCCCGAGACTCTTCTAAGGCCAGGAAGCTCCCAAACGGAGCATGGAGGGGTGATCCCATGCTCTGATTTTTTTCTTCCTGAGACTCAGAGGAGCCTTGGGGGAGCAAAAACACCCCCCAGAGGCTTTTCTGAGGCCAGGAAGCTCCCCAGAAATGGATGGGGGGGTGGCTGCAAAAAGGCAAAAAAAAGCCACAACCACCCAGTCACATGGCCATGCCCACCAAACCATGCCCACAGAACCAGTATTAAAAAAAACTGAATCCCAGAACTCGTTAGAACCTGCTGAATACCACCTCTGCTCTTTATATCTGTCAGCATTTTGAGGAATTCCAGATAAGAATTACACCCCTTCCCACCAGTCAAGTGCATTCATAGTCATTCAGCTAGGTGGGGCATTGTCTATTCCAGCTAGACCTACGCAACTCGGCTTGTCCGGTCATCTGAGAATGATCGCCTGCAGGGTCAATAGACGATGATGGAGACATAGCTGGACCCCTCTCCTCGGCTGACTTGGACTCAGATGGAGGAACTTCTAAAGGTAGGTCTTCTCTCCTTGGCGTGTCAGCCACTTCGAGTTCATGTTGCTGTGTTTTGGCTGGTCCGCTGTCAGATGGGTCCTCTGAGAACTCAATCCAACACCCCCTTACATGGTCTACATGTCAGCGCTAAACTCGGCCATTCAACAGAGCTATTTTATAAGATTTTGGGCCAGTAACTGCCTCTATTTTCCCTGGCAGCCATAATGGATTACCTACAAAATTCTGGGCATAAACCAAATCTCCTACTTGGAAAATGCTAATGCCACTAAAAGAATTTAAGGGAATATTTGGGGCATAACTGGGGTGAAGTCTGTCTGTATGGTTCCTTAACTTTCGGCCCATTAATAACTCAGCTGGGGAATGATTGGTCACTGTGGTGGGGGTAACGTGTTGCATTAGCAGGTACTTTGCCAACTTAGAGTGCCAGTCCTCACCCTCTAATCATCCCAGCACTTCCTTGGTAGCCCTCACAGCCCTCTCTACTTGACCATTAGATGCTGGGTGGTAAGGAGTGACAAGGGTGTGCCTTATGCCCTGGCGTACCAAGAATCACTCAAAGTTCAGTGTGGTAAACTGTGGACGGTTATCTGACACTAGGATATCGGGAAAACCATGAGTTACAAAAAGGTGATCTAATGCCTTGATGATCATCTCTGATGTGGTAGACTTCATGAGCACCAACTCTACCCACTTCGAATATGAGTCCACAATGATAGGGAAGGTGCATCCCTGAAACTGCCCAGCCAGGTCAATATGGATCCTGATCCATGGAGACTTAGCAGACTCCCATTCTCCAGAAGTAGCGGCTGGAGGTGCTACTCTAGATGTTTTCCATGTATGACATGCCCTAACTCTTGTGGAAATATCAGCGTCTATGCCAGGCCACCAAGCATAGCTCCAAGCTAAAGCCTTCATACAGGCTATTCCTGGATGGCCCTCGTGCAAGCTGTTTAAAATCTTACGTCTGAGGATATTGGGAACTACTACTCTACCTCCCCACAGTAGGCAGCCATGTTGAGTGGATAACTCATGCTGCTTTGCTCTGAATGGCATAAATGGGGCATCTACAGCCAGTCTAATACCTGTAGGAGAATAATATCATTAGAGGAGGCTTTCACAACATCTGCAGCCATAATAGGTAATTGATGATCATCAATTAGTAGTATAGATGAGGAAGGGGCAGGGTCTATAATTTTGTCTGGCAAGGGGCAATGGCCCAATGCGTCCACATGTCCCAGGTGTTTTCCGACCCGGTATTGCAAGGTATAGGAGTATGCAGCCAAGAATAATGCCCAGCGGGTCATCCTAGAGGACAAAATAGGGGGGCTTTTTCATTCACCAGCCAGGATACCCAGGAGAGGCTTGTGGTCTGTTATTAAATGTAAGTGACAGCCATAAAGGAATTCGTGGAATCGTTTAACAGAGGCAATGGCGGCCCAAGCTTCCTTATCAATTTGCGAGTAATTTCTTTCTGTTTCTGACACAGTCCTTGAAAAATAAGCTATAGGGGCTTCCACTCCACTAGGCAATATGTGAGCTAAGACAGAACCTATACCATAAGGAGATGCATCACAACATAGGATCAAAGGCAATTGGTTATTAAATGGCATCAATACGCTGTCAGAAGAAAGCATCACTTTGATAGCATCAAAAGAATCCTGTTGTGATTTGCCCCATGACCATTTAGCTTGAGAGTCTAATAATCTGTGAAGTGGTTCTGCAATAGAAGCCCTGTGAGGAAGAAATGAGGCATAGAAATTTAGGAGATCTAACAAGGCCTGCAGCTCCTTTTTGTTGGTAGGAGCAAGTGCTTTATGTGTGGCTGTAACTTTAGAGTCTGTAGGGTGAATCCCTTGGGCATCAATGCGGTATCCTAGGAAGTCCACTTGGGAAACACCAAATTTGTATTTATCTCTTTTTAATTTGCGTCCTGAGTTCTGGAAGCAAGTGAGGACTTGTTTAAGGCATTGCAGGAGATCTTGCTTGTTTTGTGCCGAAATGATGATGTCATCAAAGTATGGTATAATGCCAGGGATATCTTGCAGCAATCATTCCATAAGGCATTGGAATATACCAGGAGCCACAGATATCCCAAACTGCAAACGTTTACATTTAAACACTTCCCTATGTGTTACAATGGTTTGGACCAGAGAAGTTGTTTCAGTGACAGGCAGCTGTTGATATGCTTGGGCCATGTCAAGCTTAGCAAATATGGTGCCCTTTTCCATTGAATGGAGGAGATGTTGAATTACAGGCACAGGATAAGCGTTAGTGCATAAAGTCTTATTTAATGTGCTCTTATAGTCTGCGCATAATCTGATAGAGCCGTCATGTTTAAGAGGGGTCACTATAGGGGTTTCCCATAGTACATAATCTACAGGCTCCAGAACCCCTTGTGAGATCAATTTATCAATTTCTGCATCCACTTTTTATTTTAATGCAAAAGGGACATGTTGGGGTTTTAATCTGATAGGAGTTACTGCTGGATCTTATGCAAAAGATATTGGGGTGCCTACAAAATGGCTTAACTGGTTGTTGAAAACATCCTTAAATTCCGCTAACAGTGCTTCAATATCTTGGTTTTGAGTGCAATGTATACCTGTCACTTTAAGCCCTAAAGCATCAAACCAGTCTAGCCCCATTAAACTAGGTAAGATGCCTTCTACAATAGTAAGGGGTAATTGTTCCTTGAAGTCCTGAAATTTAATTGCAAACTTGCCTGTTCCTATAACTGGTATGTTACGCCCCTGGTAATCTTTGAGAGATAGATTGCAAGGTTGAAGCCGTTTCTTTGAAATGGTCAGAGTCAGTATCTTTAGGGTGCCCCAGGACAGTATGGATAGAGATGAATCAGTGTCAATCTCCATTGGGCAGTCTTTAGCTTCTAACGAGATGGTTACATGAAGTTTATTAATGTTAAGCTATTGTGGAATATTGTTGAGAGAGTCAGTGGAAGATGCTCTAGTCACAATAAAACATTCATCCTTTTGTTTTTGGAATCTGTTTGGTGGCTGAGGCTGTGATTGTGGTGTTCTCTTTCCAGATTTGCAGACCCTGGCTATATGGCCCTTTCTCTGGAAATTTAAACAAATAGCATTTCTAAACCGGCAGATGGGTCTTAAATGATTACCCCTGCAACTTAAAGAAAACGACCTGTGCTGTAGGAAGTTGTTGTGGTTTGCTCCCTGGGTTCCAGCCTTTTTGTTGCTGCAGTTGTTGGCAATTGGAAAGGCGATTAACATCTTCACCATAATCTAACAATTCATAAGGGGTAAACTCTTCAAAATGAACAGTAGCATTTGGTTTTGCCCCTGGATTGCTAATTGTGCCTTGGATCTCCGCCGCAGAGAGATTGGACATCTCAGTGTCTTGAGCCTCTTCAATTGCCATTTTTAAAGTAAGATGTCTTTGGAGTCTGAGGTCTCTCACTCCACATACTAGTTGATCAAGCAGCATGTCATCAAGGTCTTAAACCCGCATTGCAATGCAGCCATTCAGAGAGCAGCCATATACATACTGATGGTCTCCCCCTCAGCTTGTGCCTATCACCAAAAAGCATGCCGCCTAGCAATTCGCAATGGTTTGGGGGCATAATGGTTACTCAGGATTTCCTGGCGCGCTTCCCAGGAAACCTCTTTAACTGATTTTGGTGCCAATAAAGTGGTGGCAGTGTTGAAGACAGCTGCTCCACAGAAGCTTAAGAAATAAACTTTTTTTCTGTGATTTGATATGTCCGCCAAATCTGCAGCATCTAAAAAGCACTCGAAGTGGATAATGTAGGAGTACCACTTCTCCATTGTAGGGTGGAAACACGGGAATGCCAGAGTGGAGGACATCTCATCAGCTGGCTGAGGTAACTTCACTGCACGCTCCGCCTCCTTGAAATTTCTGTGTGCCTTCACTGCATCAATCCCATCCTCGTTGCCAGTTTTGTGAGGCACAAGTGATGTCCATGATTATGCTAAGTCAACCTTTATTAACTAATAACTAGTAACTGTAACATTTAACCATAAGAGTAACTGTAACCACAGTAACCGCAATAGCCGTTACTGTTGTGAGTCGACTGACAGGCACGAGCAATAACCGACGTGGTCTGACAGCTCGCTTTTATATGGCTCTCTGTCAGACTGCTCAGCTAATGAGAATGGACTTCAGTTCCTGCTCAGCTCAGCCAAATGTAACAAAGCCCCAGTATTAAAACTAACACTGTAAGTTTACAGAATCTCACAAGACTAAAAACATCTCTACCCTCCCTTCCTTTTACTCTCCCAAAACCTAGGGAAGGTTCCTTCTGAGATACTTTCTCCAGCCCTCAGCTCTCCCTTGGATTCAGATTTCATTTATTAGACCATTGTCTAGGCTGTAGCCCTTCATCCTGTCTCCCAGATTCATTCCCGCATACCTTTAGACTACCTTAAAATACAGCCCAGTAACCTTTTACTGATAAATATCTGTTGACCGCACTGAAAACCAGTGTGGTGCATTGATCAAGAGTGTGTGAAGTGTATCTAAGGAGACTTATGGAATTCACCAAATAATTTTTGGTCAGTCACTCTCTCAGGGAATTGCGCAGCTGGTGTCCAAATGGAATCAGAAGTGCTGACAAGAACCTGTTTTATATAAATAAATATATTTACAGTAAGTAAGAGAGGTAAACATGAGCACAGTCAGGTAAATCAACCCAACAGGAACATCAGGAGGTAAATCACAGAGAGCACACACACACATACACACATACAGGTGTTGAAAGGTGTCAAAATGCCTTTCCTTTGAGGATTTAATTTTCCCACTGGGAGAGCTCAGGCGCAAGGATACAGACAACTGCTTGAAAGCTGGATCTTTTTATTTTTCAGGAAGGCAAGGGACAGCAAGAAGTCTGTGTTCCTGGGCTAGCTAGCTTCATATGGTAAGTCCCTGGTTTTTTATATCCTTTTCTCCTTTTGTGTGTGAATGTTTGTATTTGTGCTTAATGTGTAAAATCCTGTTTGAGTTTTGTCTTTATTCCTGCTGGAGGGCAAACTCCGTGGGGTGCAGAAGGCAAACTCCATGGGGTGGTTAGATTGTATTATCGTTTTTTTCCCTAATCTCTTTTAGCTTTTTTCATATTTGTCTGGTGGCAATCTCCGGTCTGTCTCTTTTGTAATTTATATTTTTTGTATGTGTCTTTTGTCTGTTTGTTTTGCTTATTTGGTATGTCCTGTGCTCGTAAGGGTTTCCTTTTCTTATTTGTCTAGTTTTCTTAATTACTTAGGCTTTTGTCTATAGGGATTCTTTAATACCTTTTATTTGGTTCCTTTTCCTATGTAAGTTTGTTTTATGGCTGGCCTGATATTCCCCTTTGGTTTTTCCTATTTGAGTGACACTACTGTCTTCATGAAGTCCCCTTTCCACATAGGAAAAAGGTGAGAAATAAGGAACCACCCCTTTTACTCATAACAACCAATCACAACTTAAGTTGTCTCATATAATGGCCAGCTATCGTTAACTAATTAGTTATAAGTACATGTTCTTACTCATTGTCCAATCCTTCGTTGGTCCAGCTATTACATTTTAAATATTTTAACAAGCTTTCTCAAACCAGCCTCCTTAACTAGATGATTGTTGGATAAATAAGTAGTACTGTAGGTTTCTATGTCCTCAAAGGAAAGGCAGCATAGGAATACAATATATAAATACAATACAATAAATAATTACATATAAATGATGAAGAAAAGGTACATCATCCTATTTTGCATTACAAATAAAGTTATGAGATAAATTTCATAACTGAAAAATTCATAACAACTATGTCTTGAGTCAAATGCTTTGCTGCTGGAATTTGTACAATCCCTGTCTATGATATTCATTGGAATTCATGCACCAGCTGATGTTATAATTTTTGTTGCATTTATTTATTTATTTGCATCTCACCTTTTTATTTTTACAAATAATTCAAGATGGCAAGCATATGCAACACAACTTCCTCTTTCTGTTTTCTCCACAACAATAATCCTGAGAGGTATTTTGGGCTAAGAATGTGGAACTGAGTCAAAGTTAGCTTTCATGGTTAAGGAGGGACTTAAACTCATGATCTTCTGCTTTTTAGCCTGGTGCCTTAACCACTAGTCAAGCTGTCTGACTGTTGTTGACTAAATCACAATAGCAAGAGTCACACCTAAGCCATTATATCATCCTTTGGGAAAGTTGACATCTTGCAAGAGACAGAATCAACAACTGACTCAAGCCAAGCTGTGATGGCTATAAAGCATCCAAAAGAGATTTCTGAAAACACAAAACTTAACTTCACCAAGAAATATCCAGTGACTAATTAGCAATTAGCTAATTAGAAATTTATTAATTAGCAATTTTCTTAACATCAGAAATAATTTTCAAAGATTTCTTAGACTTAAAGATCACACCAGTATCTTGATCCTGGAGGCAAGTGAGGCTTGCATCACAATGCAATGACTGCCATTTTGCAGATTTCAATACCCCCTTTTGGACACCCATCAGCTTGTCTCAATTATTTGAAAAAAAAAAGTTCTAATTTTGCTTAATTCGTGTAACCATCTTGGCTCACCAACTTCACTTGCAGTCTTCCTGATGTATGCCTTATTTACTGCAAAGCAATTTAATTTGGCCTATGTAATTACTGTTTTCCCATTTATCGTGATCAAATTATGCCAAGCACATCTCCATTGTACAAAGGAAATTGGCTCCTGGTAACACCACTCTCTGCTCTATGAAATCTGATTGAAACAGGCAACTAACTTTTGATTCACATTTGGAGTGCCTGAGAGTGTTGCCACAAGAGGAGGAAGGTGTTGAAAAAAAAATCAAGAGGGAACATCTTGGTCACTTAGATTCATAAGGGCAGCCTCAGTTTTTGTGTTTTCAAACAGCACCTTTTGCCCAAAAGGGGTGGAAAATCAGTTCTTTTAGTGTTGGCATACACACAGTTGATTCCCATCTGTTGGTTTGCTTGTGAGTTCTTCATTGGCACTTTCTCAATGCATGAAGACAGAAATTTTGCAAGTTATCAAAAACTGCTTCACAGCAGTTATTTTTATTATTGCAGATCCAGAAAGTTTTACAAAGGTCATCAAAGAAGTTTCCCCCTCCCTTTCTTAAAATTCAGCAAAGTAGCACTTTCATTATAAGTATTTCATACTGGGCTTGGTTGGATCAGTCAACAGGCCACCTTTAATTGCCTTAGACCCAGGATTTGTGGTGAGGATCAACTCCTGAGGTAGGGTTGAGCATAGTGATTTTATGGGTTCAATTCATTTGGCATTGTCTCTATCTTCAGAAAAACCCAACTGATCAGGTTTGGTCAAAGTGTAACTCCTTTAAGTGAGTTAGGCTGAGAGGGAAAAAAGCACGAATTGCTATTTTAGGAGATTCCAGGCTGAACCTGAGCAAGGAGTCAAACGTGTCATAAGGCATGAATCTCTGCGTGCCCGGAAAAGATCTAAGTCTAGCCTACCCTGAATGCCTTCTTATTCCATTTTTTTTGACTGTTAGTAGGTCAGATTATTATAGAGAGATTAAGCTTGCAATAAATCTTTATACTCAATTGAGCTGCCTGAATCTCCTGGCTTCCGTAGTGCTTGACAGCTATGACTTCCATGAAACTTCATTGGGTATAAAATTAGGTTTCCAAAGTCTGAATTGAACCATCCATCTATTCAACTTGGACTTGAATGCAAAGAGTATTTAAGAACTTCCAATCTAATTTGTGAGAACTTCTTATTTAGAAAGATGGGATGGAGTAGGAGTGATATAATATTTGTGATTGAACTGAAACCTGTACAAACAAAATTTAAATTGTTCAGGGAATTAGCAGAAATGTGAGAAGCCAAGAAGTTTCAGATTATTGGAGAAGGAATTGAATACTGGAGAATGTGATTATACATTTTGGCTATCCTGAGATTAAATAAATACTCCTAAGGACATATGCCCCTCATGAGAGGTTAACCATGGCTATCACTACTATCATCATCATCACCATTACAATTTCTAATTTTAAGGTCTGGGAACATATATTACAAATGAAACGTAATATATTGAAAACTTGGATCATACTGCTTCTTTGTCAAAACCAAAACAAAACCCTTTTCTGCAATATATAGCAATAGCACTTAGACTTATATACCAGTTCACTGTGCTTTACAGCCCTCTCTAAGCAGTTTACAAAATCAGCATATTGCTCTCAACAATTTGGGTCCTCATTTTACCCGCCTCCGAAGGATGGAAGGCCGAGTCAACATTGAGCCTGGTGAGATATGAATTGCCAAAGTAGCCTGCAGTACTGCACTATAACATTATCTGTATCTGTATCTCTCTCTCTACCTACCTACCTACCTACCTACCTACCTATTGACATACCTACCTACCTACCTATCTATCTATCTACCTACTTACCTATCACTACAGATAGATAGATAGATAGATAGATAGATAGATAGATAGATAGATAGATAGATAGATAGATAGATAGATAGATAGATAGATCATATATATCTATATCTCTCTATGTCTGTCTCTGTCTACCCTGCATAAAAATATATATGTATAGTCAATAGGCACTGAGTTTCATTGCAAGGCAATATTGTTTTATAGATTTTTGATCTCTTACATGAGTGCAATGTTCTTGAATGTCCCATTCATTGATCATTTAAATCTGATCTACCAAGATTGCTGGGCTGCAGGGCAAAGATATAGGGGATCTACTTTCCTTCTGTTCCTATTTAACCTTGAAGAGAGAGAGAGGGGAAATATGTTTTGTGCTGACATCTGTTTTTTTAATTGTCTCCTTGCACTTCAGGCCACCACATGCTGTCATTCTAACTCTGTGGAGGGAGTTAACAGGGAATGTATACATAAAGACAAAGGGCCTCTGGCCAAAATTATTAATAGAAAGCCTGATTCCCTGGCAAGGCAACTGGCATCATTGCCTGTTTTTTTTTTTTTTCTGCAGTGGATTCTTCCATGGTGACATCAGGCTCTGTGATGTGGTGGAGTTTCTGAGGTCCATTTTAAGGCTTTTCTGCCCAGATTTGTAGTTATTCTCTTTTCCTATCCTAGAGCTTAGAGAAAATCATGTTGGCATAAATTGAGCTGCTATCATACCTGTCTGTTGGCATAAATTGGGCTGCTCTTAACATAGTTCTGGAATGTGAGTGTGCCATGCTATTGTCCATATATTTTTACTGTCAGATGCTATAAGGTCATTGGTTGGTGGTTACCCTGGCTTAGAAATTCCAGCTTTGCCCATTATCAGCAACAAATCTGCACCATCCTTCATACAGAATGTGTTTTCGCTAATGCTTGTATGCTCCAGATGCTCCGTCTCACAATATCCCCTGCTAATTCTTTGCAAAGCATTATCAGCCTTTATGGCAGCCGAGAAGTAGAGTTTTATGTCTCTCTGGGTTTCTATCACATGGCCATGTGGCTTTGTACAGCTCTGATATGGCTTCTTGGATGTGTGACTGAAGAGCTGAAGTTCAAGAAGAGGTTTGATGTTTATGAAAGAATCTAATTCTAAGCCAGAAAACATACAGCAGGTTGACAGGATGATATTCTCTTTAAAATGAAGCAAATAATCTGCAGAAGATGGATTTTTTATTTTGCTTACAGACAAAGCAATATTGTAGAGTCCAGTTTGGTTGTTTACTTCAAGACATTTAATTACTCAACTAGGTAACATCATCACTGAAAGAAAACAACTAAGCCCACAGTTGAACCCTGTCCTTCAAATATTCTCTTCTATTAGCAAATCAATATTGCTTAGCAAGTGAAAAGCTATGTGATGGCCAGGAGGGAGAAATACCAGATCAAACTGAGCAGATTGTCTATGCAGCATCATTTCAATGATCATCTGCCTTGGAGCGGAGTGTCTATATGAGACATGAATGTCCACATGAGGTTTTGTACTAGTCAACCCTGAAGCTGGCCAGACTGAGGCCATTTTGAGACTTCAATGCTGGCACATTGGAGAAGAGGGACAGGGTGAGAAAAATAGAGATAGTTGGTTTTTGTAGTCAAAACAAAATATTTTCTCTTGGGAATCAAGGACATCCCTGCAGGTGCTCATAAGGAGTGGACTGGAGTCACTTAGCAACTAAGCAGTATACTGATTAGATCATTTGACTGGTTGCTTTGAGAAAATGAAAAAACAACAACTTTTAATTAGGTGAGAACTGTGGAAATATTCAGAATCGGTTTTCACCAGCCTGTGCCAATATGACATATCCAATAAATGTATTCTTTGAGGAATTGATGTTCCTCAGATGTTTGCTACGGGCATGTTACTTGGAACCAGTGGTGGGATTCTACCAGTTTCCCTACCAGTTCGGTGATTACGCACTTCACGCATGCATGTGTGTGCCCCTAATTTATGCATGTGCACAGCTTTCCAAACACCAGGGGTTGAGGGATTGCCACACCAATCAGCTGAGAGGATAAAGAACAGAAAAGCACAGGGGTGGGTGGAAGGGCTGATCCTGCGCTTTCTACTTCTTTCTCCTCTCAGATGATGGTCGGAGGTTTTTTTTTTTTTATTTTTTTACTACTGGTAGCATTTCACCACTGCTTGGAACCCTGACAATAAGAGGGAAAACTCTTCTATACTACAAAATATAAACTGATGTCAGATTGTCATAGCAATAGGATGACAGTGATGAGTGGAGTTGACAGGAAGGAAGGAAGGGAGGGAGAAAGGGAGGGAGGGAGGGAGGAAGGATGGGAAGGAGGAGCTACCAGTATAAAAAGTATGCAATAGCTAAAAACCAGACCATTCTTTTTGCAAAAGTCTTGGGCACTTCCAAGTCCTGAAGCTTCATACAACCCGCCAATGCATTTCCTCCACATTTTTCCCAGCTGCAGTTGCTGAGAATTGACAGTAGTTTCTAAAATAGGCTACACTACACTTGATCTTAGACAAAAAGCCAAGAAGTGATAAAACAGGCTTCGTAACATTTAAAGGAAAACAATAAACATTCCTAAATCCTTTCCTAATTAACCCCAAAAAAGAAAAACAGGAAAGCGTGGAAAATTCAGTTACACAACGCCTTCTTTTTTGCCCATCTACTCTTAGTAACCTTCATCTTCTTCCCAAAGCTCTCTGTGGCTCCTTGCTGGCAAGGTCTGCCCCTCCTTGCCTGAAATTATGTTGTTGAGGAGGCCATTTTGTGTCTGATTCTCCTGCAACTCCTCCTCCTGGTTGTCTTCTTTCTTGTTCTTGATGACCATTTTCACCGGTTTGTTTCATTTTGTTGGGAATCCTTCTCTCTACTTTTGATGATTATTTTTTTTCCTCCAGGGCTCAACCTCAATCATGGCTTTGAGGGTGACATTTTGGGTGATGTTTGTAATTTCCCTTGGTATCTTCCCCATTTACTCCACGCGTTTCATACAATAATGCTAAAGGGTTTCGCCACCTTCTTCTTTCTCTCTCATCCAAATTGTAATGCCTCCTAACCTTGAAATGACAGAGGGAACTTCTTTGCCTGACAGTCTAAATTGAAGCTTAGGAAAGACACTTCAATTTCTTCTTAATCTATGCTCATTTAATTCTTTTCCAGCAGGAAAACAGATGCAGAAGAAGAAAATTAAGAGATGAATTATACAATTGTTTGATCTATGCATTTTAGTTGGGAACTGGCCTAGAAAGTCTGTTCCCTTAAAAGAATGAAAGGACACACAGTGAAGCACTCCAGTTGCAGTTAAGACATGATCCTTTGGTGGCTATCTTGGAGAGGCTGTCAAAAGAATGAAGGTGCTACAGGTAGTCCTCAACTTACAACAGTTTGTTTAATGACTGCTCAAAGTACAATGGCACTGAAAAATGTGACTTATGACTGTTTCTCACAGTTACATCCAGAGGTGGGCTTCAAAATTTTTAGCAAAGGGTTCTTTGCCCAGTTGCTGGATGGGCGTGGCCATGGTGGGGGTGGCCTAGTTGGCATCCTGCATCACAGCAAGCGGGGGGGGGCATTTTTGCTCTCCTCAGGCTCCGGAGGCTTTCCTCTGAGCCTCTGGGAGGGTGAAACTCCCAGGCTCTGGAGGCTCTCTTGAACTTCCAGGATGCCCTTTTTGGCCCTCCCCGAGACTACGTGTGCGCCCTGCACTTACCTGCATCTAAAACGGGCCATGTGATGACTCCTGAGAGAGGTGAGGTGGGCGGGGCCAGACAGGAGTGGGATTTGGGGATACTCTGAACTGTGCATAATCTTAGCTAAGAGCTCTACCGAACCCCTGCAAACCCCCAGCAGCCCACCCCTGGTTATGGAGTTTGCAGCATTCCCATGATCACACAATCTGAATTGAGACACTTGACAACTGGTTCATTTATTTATGAGCATTGCTGTGTGCCAAAGTCATCCTCTCTTGTGACCCTCTGACCAGCAAAGTCAATGGGGACACCAGAATCAACTGCAAGGATTCACTTAAGAGCCAGGGCAAGAAAATATAAAAGGCTGCAGAATGGAGGCAAACCTCACTTAACAAATGTCTCACTTAACAATAAAAATTTTGGGCTCAATTATGGTTGTAAGTTGAGAATGACCTGTAGTTACAACCAAACAATCGAAGTTCCCCCTCCTCAAAAACGGATGGTATTGTAGAGCGGTGGTAATAACCTGAGGCAAACTCGGAGCAAACGTCAACTGTAACTTTATTGCAAGAATAAAGGGTTGCCGCAGCTGCCGAGCTAACAGGGCAGTCAGCTGGCAGCAACAGCTGATGCCGTTTGACAGCTCCTTTTATAGCTGGCTGTCAAACGGCATCAGCCAATAGGAACGGTCCACGGTCCCGCTAGAAATGCGGACCGGAGTGAAGACTGCGGATTAGTCCATTGAACGCTACAGATGGGTTTTGATCATGTAGTTAGTGCCAATAAAGGAGAATAATTGTAGTTCAGGGTTGAAATGTGGGGGTCCTTTGAGCTCTCTGAGATTGTTTTCACACAGATGTTTCATTATTCAAACTAGGTACCATTAATGCTAATGATGTTACCTGGTTTGGGTAATGAAACATCTGCAAGAAAATAACCAAGCTCAGAGAGCACCAAGAATATATGCTATCAAATGCTGCTATCATATCGAATTATTTTTTTATTCTCATCCCCTCCAGAAGTTCCTATGCTTCCATTTTACAGCTTAAGTGGGAATCTTTAAATGATATTTTTAATTTATGTATGGTGGTGTTGTAAGAATATATCTATAACCATTCAACAAATAGCAAATTTGAGTAGTAAGTGTTATAACAGCTTTGGGAAGAGTCAGTTTCTACTCTAACTTTAGTCATGGATGATCACTGAGTAAGTTAGACCTAGAAGTAGAAAAATTTGTCCCCGTTTAGCTGAATTGCCCTTCAGATTTTCTCTGTTGTGTAGGATTAGTTTCTTCACTTATTAGCAAATACTATTTTTTAAGGATCAGTCTGGAGAAATTTCTTAGAAAGTCACAACATTTTGTTCCATTGTAGCTACTATAAGATGCCACATCTGAGCTATGGATAGACAAGATGAGATTTAGATAAAACCTACTGGTTTATGAATTTTGAATGTTATGGTTACTTTCATAGATACAGTGATTTTATGATAACTTTACATCATACAGTTAATAAATAAATGGCTCAGCCTAAACTACAAGGAAAGGAAAGGAAAGGAAAGGAAAGGAAAGGAAAGGAAAGGAAAGGAAGGAGGAAGGAGGAAGGAGGAAAGGGGAAAAGCGGAAGAAAAGTATAAATTTAATACATAACTTAAAATATAAATTATAAAATTGTAAATATATATGTTAATTATATGATTTGTTATTTATGAGTATGCATTGTTTCCATCTATGGGCTTCAAAAATCTGAAGAACTTGAAATGACACGGAAGAGTAAAATTTTTCAAATTTTTGATATTTAGCGGTTAGTGGGACTTTTGTAGTTTATATTTAGTAGCTCAGCACAATCCATAATCTCAACAAAGCTGTTGAACATGTTCACAAACTACATTTTATATCTTAATTACAGCAGACTAAGCCTGAAAGCTTATCATTAAAAATTGTATTTTTTCTGCCATATTAAATCCAGCAATATTCTATTATTGCCTCTCTACGCTAAGGAAACATGACCATTAATTTTGTGATAAGTAATTTCTCTGGGAAGATTCTCAAAGATATTTAGATGTATCAATTACATAAACGCTTTCATATATTTCAGTTGGATCTTAATATTCACAGTAAGTGGTATTTAATGGTCTCCTTCTGTTCTTCTTCATTTGGTGTGCATTTCACTTAAGATGGCATATAATGATACATTTTGCTCACGTTTGGATTTTGGAAATTAAGCAAAAATATATCCACATGTCAAGCTTCAGTATAGATTCCAATGATTCTATGATGTTAGGTCTAATTAAAGGCAATTGCCATCAAAGGAGATACATTCATGAAACAGATGCATCAGACTGTAAGCTACAGCCCTTCAGTTTGGTCAACTGTACAAATTAAAAATGCATCTGACTGAATGCAAAAAGTCAGGATTAGATCTGAGTCATACATTCCATCTAAAACTAGACCTGGCATTTGTGTTTGCAAGCTGGCTTCCTTACCAGTTGAGTTTCTGTGCTCCAGGTAAAGAAGAAAACTAAACTAAGTTCATATGAAGATGAAGCTTTGAGCTGCAATCTAAAGGACAGGTGAAAGGCCATAGGCATAAGCCAGGAAGCCCTATACTATTTCAGACAACTGGGTATTCAATTTCTTCTTCAAAACTTCCAGTGTTGTAGCATTCACAACTTCTGAAGGCAGGTTGTTCCACTGATTAACTTTTCTAACTGTCAGGAAATTTCCTCTTAGTTCTAGGTTACTGGTCTTATTGATTAGTTTCCATCCATTGCTTCTTGTCCTGCCTTCAGGTGCTTTGGAGAATAGATTTACCCTCTTTTTATAAGATACCCTTAGATATTGGAACACTGCTATCATGTTACCCTTAGTCCTTCTTTTCCATTAAACTAGCCATCCCAATTCCAGCCTAAATGTAGAACCTTAATATTTTTAACTATTGAATTTCATTTTTTTTAGATAGAACCCAATGTTCAAGTCTGTCAAGATACTTCTGTATCTTAAGCCTATCTTAGAGTGTTGGCTATTCCTGCAAATTTGATGAGTTCCCCATCTATCCCCTCATCTAAATCATTGATGAAGATATTGAAGAGTACTAGGCCTAAGACAGACTTGAGGTGCCCAATATTTCCTTCATGTAGGTGCAGTTCCACTGAGGACTACATGTTGAGTTCAGCCCGTTATGAATCTATCTGATGATAATGCTGTCTAACCCACATTTTTCAAGTAGTAGGTTGTGGTCTACTTTATCAAATGCCTTAATGGATTCCAAGTAAATTATATCCACATCATTTCTCTGGTCCACTAATTTTAGAAATAGAGATATTTCTTATCCTAGTTTTGAGGTTTGGATAAGTTATTATCTTTGTTTTTTTTTTTCAAACTATAGTAAGTCAAATTTAGAATCTATGGATTTTGTATTTTTGCTGCTCATCATTTTTTCAGCAATTTTGTGGGTGGGTAGATACTCTATGAGTTCTTCAAAAATGAGAAGGTTCATAAGTGGAAATGGGCTAACAGCCATTTTCTAGACATAATGAAATTGCATGTCTTATTCGCAATAGCCACCATGGCAACATGAAGATTGATATAGTAGTGATATGGTATGGTTGTACTTAAAAGGCCAAACAATGTGACCCAAAGAATTTTGTCTTGGAAGCAACCATCTTTATCTTAAATGACACTCCATTTAAGAAGCATCTCTGAAATAACCTCCTAGATGTCATCAACTTTTGAATGTCTTATTTTATTTTGGGAATGCATGATGACGTGGAATTTGAGATAAAATTCCCGTTATGGAATTATTCTATAAATCTGTATTTATTCATGTGGTATTAATTAAGCACTTTTAACAGTCTCCCATCAGTGGTGGGATTCAATTTTTTTTACTACTGGTTCTGTGGGCATGGTTTATTTGGTCGGCATGGCTTGGTGGCCATGTGACTGAGGTGGGCATGGCTTGGTCATGTGACTGGGTGGCCATGCCTTGTGGTCATGTGATGGGTGTGTGTGCTTGGTGGTCATGTGACTGGGTGGGTGTGGCCAACTCAATGTCACTCATGTCAAGGGGTGCCTCACCTGGCCCCTCCCCTCCCAGCCATTCCTTGTCAATTAAAAATAATAGCACAGAGTTTTTTTTTCTCTCTCCCCCCTTCCTTGCTATTTCTCTTTCTTTCTTTCTTTCTTTCTTTCTTTCTTTCTTTCTTTCTTTCTTTCTTTCTTTCTTTCTTTCTTTCTTTCTTTCTTTCTTTCTTTCTTTCTCTTTTTCTGTCTTTCTTTCTTACTCTTGCTTTCTTTCTCTACCTTCCTTCCTCTCTCTCTCTCTCTCTCTCTCTCTCTCTCACACACACACACACGCACACACGCACACACACACATGGTCAGGAGGACAGCAGAGGCACTGCTGCAGCTGGCGCTGCTATGGGAGGCAGCTAGGATCCTGCCCTTCCAGTCAGAGCACTTCACCACTGGTAGCTTCTCCCAGGGGACGAAATGTTTCATGTTTCCTCCCTTCAGGAAAAGCCCAATGCCACTTTCTCCATCAGCCGCAGCAGGACCCCACAGCTCACTTCTCTTGCCTGATTGAGAGGAGAGTCTTCCATTATCTATAGCCCCACTGACTCCCAGAAAATGGGGCATTCTGATCCAGCACAGGAAGCCTGTAACCTCAAAGGAGCTAAAACCTCATGCATGCCCATTGCAGCAGATGCAACAAGGACCCCACAAATGCCCTTAGACAGTGTCTGGCAATCTGGACTCGGGGCGCCGAGGCTACACGTGCTTTGCATTAGGTCCGGTTGGGGGATGGGGGGATGGGAAGGATAGTCTCTAGGTGACTCTGGTGCTCTAGGTGCTCTGGCTCTTTCCACCTCTGGACAAGCGCTGAAGATGTGGGATGAGGAAAGGAGGAAAAGAGATGCAAGAAAACCCAGGAAAGCAAGCGGACGGACATACCACCGTTTGCTCAAGGATGGTCACTTTGCACCGCTATGGAGACACAAGTCACATCTCGGCACTTAGCTCAGTGGCCAGTTTCCCCCTGCCCATCCCAAAGCGCTCTCTCTCTCATACACACACACAGCTGGTCTGACTGGGAGATCCAGAGCAGCGGGTGGTGGGAAAAGGCATAAAGCAGGTGTGGGGGCAATGGAGGCTGGACATGCTGCAGCCATGCCTTTCTTCTTTTCACCCCCGGGGGAAAGAGGACGTTTCTTCCTTTCACCCCAGGGAGAAGGAGAATGTGGGCAATGGAGGCCGGAGCATGCCGTGGCAGTGCCTTTCTTCTTTTCACCCTTGGGAGAATGAGGATGTGCGTAACGGAGGCCAGAGCATGCTGTGGCTGTGCCTTCCTTTCTTTTACCCCCAGGAGAAAGAGGATGTGGACAACGGAGGCCGGAGCATGCTGCACCTGTGCCTTTCTTCCTTCCCCCCCAGGAGAAAGAGGGCACGGGCAATGGAGGCCGGAGCATGATGCGGCTGTGGCTTTCTTTCTTTCACCTCCAGGAGAAGGAGGACACAGAGGGCGGCAGTTCTGGGGACGAAAGTAAGAAAGCAAACATCTGCAGCGGTGGTATTCTGGGAGGCCCAGCAATGAAGCTAGCCAAGCTAGCCCAGGAACAGTGGGGGGGGGGGGTTGGCCAATTTGGGGGGGGGTGGGGGAGGTGGAGGCAAGCTCTAGGGACGCTAGGGGGAGCTAGCATGATTCACAGGCTTTCCAAACTGCTCAGTTGGGGCACAGGTCAGATCAGAGGCAATCAGAGCTGCTCAGTTGGGGCACAGGGGCAGGCACCATGTGAGAATGCAGGTTAAGCCATCAGGACCCAGTGTGGAGTGAGGAGTGACTGGGCGGGGTGAGCATCAGGTGGAGCAAGCGAGAATTGGGTGGTTGGGGCAAGTGAGTGAGCGGCGACCAGGTGACCGGTTCAGGGACATGGCCAGCCAGAAGTCGCTACCGGTTTGGCGACCTATGCCAAATTATCGCTATCAGTACTTCCGATCCAGTGTGAACTGGCTGAATACCACCACTGTCTCCCATGGATATAAATGTGCAGTGGTTAGCCTCTTGCTGGAAATTAGATGGGCCACACCATATTGTGCTTTCTATAAGCATTTGAAAATAGAATTCTTTTAAAGAACCTATGAAGGATGAAATTATATCTTTTGGCTTATTTTTGTAGCTTTATTTTATTTCAAGGTTGTTAATTTCGTATTACAGATGCTTTATTCTATTCTATAGTAATTATTTTGTATTGTTGATTTACATATGGGTATTGTTAAATGAGAATGTATCAATTCAATAAATAAACAAAGCATGCAACTGTCTGTAGCCTTTATTTCAACCATTGAATGCAAAATTGAGAAGCTACAAAAAAGACTGGACTAGTATATTTTTGGGAACCTAATAATTTCAGATGACAGCTATTTGAGAGAGTTTGTATTGTGTGCCAGGATCAGTTTCCCAGTTTGCATTAAACTAGTACTTCCAGGTTTGTGTGAACTCCCCCTTGTGTTTTTATTTTACACGCAGGCAGATTTTTTTTTTAAAGTGACATTTAAAAAGCAATTTGCCATGGCAGTCTGAATTTGTATTGACCCAAATTCAACAAACTGCAATCCATGTTAACTCAGAGGGACAGGCCCTCTCGGCAATCCTTCAACACTGTAATCTCACCAGTACCGTTTAATATGCCAATACAGTAAAAGCTTCTTTTAAAGTAACTGCTTTGCACACTAGTAACATGGGTGCTTATCACCCCTATGCATTCGTGCTGCTGTGCAAAGATTAACTAATCACCGCAAGCAAAAGCAATCAAAATGTCAGGCGCTCCTTGGCTAATATCCTGCCGTGAGTATATTCATAATAACAAAGATATGGATAGCTCAGGGTTGAGGCAGAGTAAAAAGAAGGACCACCCCAGGTGGCCCACATCTTCCTAGGAATTGTTCCACTGAAGGAACAGAAAGGTGATGGGATCCCTAATGATGGCCAGCCCAAACTTTCTTTCATTTCTTTTATATCATTCAATTTGTCTTATTAATCTTTCAATGAAAATGAAGATTTCAGAGAAATTCTCATTGGGTATACGTGTATTTATTCAATTACAGGGCAGCTGAGGAATCCATGTATAAGGATTTTACTCCATTAGCTTGTCATAACCCTGGATCCACATATTTGGTTCAGTCATAAAGAAAGGTATGGGATGCACTAGCTTGTCCAATTTCTCTACCCATCAATTGGATGTAAAATGCTCACTGGTCACAATTTTTTTTAATTAATTGAGGGTGAAATATTTACAAATTAATTGGTTTCTTTTTTCTCCTAGCTTAGATATGAAAGAAGAAAGGGAGGGAGGTAAGATTTCTTCTGAAAGGAGGATAGCCACAATCACAACACACAACCAAAGTGATTAAATGTTTAAACATTAGTCAAATGCAGTGTTTCTCAACTTTGGCATTTTTAAGACAAATGGAATTCAACTTTCAGGATCCAAACCATATTCCTGGGAGTTGAAGTCCACCCTTCTTAAAGTCCCCAAGGTTCAGAAACATGTGATCCTATGATTAGATCTAATAATAATAATTGGCATTGATGAAACAAATGGTTGATTAAAGTATAGATTTTCATATCCAAATGATTCAAAGATATTAGTGACCTCTGATTAAGCTGGAAAGGATTGATCAAACATGTTTAGCCGGGTACCCCTCCAGGTATATTGGCCTATAAATTCTGAATTGCTGAAAGGAACAGGAGATGGAGTCTACTATCTACTCTCTGGATGTAATTGTCTGCTGCAAACTCTGTGTAGGCAACAGGAAGGGCGTTCAGCCAGTAAATGCTTCATTCACTCACCTCGACTCCACCCCAATTGGTCTACAAATTCTATAGGTGAATTGCTGAAAGAAACAAGAGATGGAGTCTTGTACTATCCAGGGGTGGGCTGCTGGAGGTTTGCAGGGGCTCAGGAGAGCCCCTAGCTAAGATTCTGTGCAGTTCGGAGAACCCCCTAAATTCCACTCCTGGCTGGCCCCGCCCCGCCCACCCCAGAAGTCCCCACCCAGCCCGATTTGGAGGCAGGTAAGTGCAGGGCATGTGCAGAGGCTCAAGGGGGGTGAAAAATGGACCTCCCAGAAGTTCAGGAAGGCTGGAAATGGGCCAATTTATGGCTTCCAGAGGGCCTGCGGAGCTCAGGGAGACCATTTTCACCCTCCCGGAGGCTCAAGAAAAGCCTCTGGAGCCCATGAAGGGCAAAAACATCACACACACCAAAGTGGTCCCTATTTTTCTACTTCCATTTTTACATGCTTTCGAACTGCTAGGCTGGCAGAAACTGAGGCAAGTAATGGGAGCTCACTTCATTAGGCAGCACCAGGGATTTGAACCGCCGAGCTGCCGACCTTTCTGATCGACAAGCTCAGTGTCTTAGCCACTGAGCCACCACGTCCCTACAATTAATTAAAATTAATAATTACTCCTCCTCATTCTTTTACTGAATGATTACAGAAGAGATTTCCTAATCCATCTATTGGCCTTAGGTGGTACTTGTACCTGCTTAATAAGAATGTCAGGCATAGTCATGATTGTGATCCACAGCATAATTCTTCTGTATGGCTAGGAAACAGAATATGTTTGAAATTATAAGGACAGAGAATGTAAGGAAGGTTTATTGAGGTATACTATATATTAGTACTGGGAGACATAGTGACCTAGAGATAGAACTCTCACCTCACAATCAGGAGATTGAGTGCAATCCTAAATAGCAGCTGATATTTCTCTCTCTGCTGAAAACTCTGGGTAGGCATCAGGAAGGGCATCTAGCTAGTAAACACTTAGTTCCATCCAGTCACCTCAACTCACCCCAATACAAGTTATTACAGGCTTATTAAAAGAAAAAAATATATATTAGTACTGAGATATGTTCAGAATAATTATAACAGAATAACAGAATTGGAAGGGACATTGGAAGTTCTCTTATCCAACTCCCTTCTCAAGTAAAAAACCCTATAATATTTCAGACAATTTTATTAATATTAATAATAATAAAAATGGGTAGCATCAAAATCTAGTAAACAAAACTATGAATGAACAGAAGAAACAATCTTACACTGCATCAAACATTGCTCAACTTGGGATGAATGATACATCTTTAAAATTTCATGCAGAATTCAAATGTTGTACCCAGCTGGAAATTTCATGCAAAGCATATAGTTTACTGTTAAGCTGAAGCTTATTCCTACAGATGAATTCCTACAAACTGGTTTATAAACTATTTTGTAATCATATGCATTTATCTTAAAAATGAGCAATCTACACAGCAATGCCCACCTTTGAATAAACATGCACTGGCTTGTATCCCTAACTTTTCTTTACTCCCCTAATTTTGCATCAAAACAGCTAATTAGGAAAACAAAACCATTAATAATAATTCGTGTGTGTGTGGGTCTGTGTGTGTGTTCCTCCTCCCTCTTCAAATATAGCTTCCATAGGCATGTCAGCCATTTTTTTAAAAAAAAGGTTGCTTGATTAATGAATGCATTTTAATCAACTGTTATATATTCATAATTTCTGTCAATAAGAAAAAGGAGAGGAGGTCTCATTACAAAGCGTGAGTACCCACACTGACGAGAAAACAACACATTCATTCTCCTGGACTGATAGCAAATAGGAATGATATGGAAGTTTGTGTGACTGGGGTTTGAGATCAATAAGACAACAATGTGAGTTCCACTGCTAGAGTTGAAAGAGGCTTATTTTTAGGGATCATTCATTAAAAGAGCGAGAAGTAAGTTAAAATTAAAGAGGAATCCATAACCATGAAGGCCAATAAGATATTCCAGGTTCAAGTTGCCAGGGTCTAGTCAGGAATGTAATCAACTGTCAGCACACAAATCCATCAGTCAAAGGGGATTCACCTGTTCTCCAGTGATAATAGAGAAAGCAGCCCTTGGAAACACAACAAAGAGTAGAAATCTGTATTCTTCAAAGTTGTTAAAAGAAAACATGATGTATACAGGCAGTCCTCGGCTTTCAACCATAATTAACCCCAGAATAATGTATGTTGTTGTAGTTGTTAAATGAATCACCACAGGGCCATATCTAATTTGATGACATTTTTTGTGATTGTCATTAAGGGAATGTGATAGTCTGTAAGTGAATCAAATTTTATCCAATGGGTATTTTTGCCAGAAACTGGAAGTAAAATGCCAGGAAAGGGCAAAAAAAACCCTCATAAAAATTATCACCCTAACCAGCTGAGGGATGGTTGCACCTAAAATACCAAAATGAGCTGTTTTCATGCACCTGGAATGCAATAATGATAATCAGAACTTCAAAATCAGACCCCCCTCCCTTATTTGTGTCAGAGGCACTGTATAATAGCAATAGCACTTAGGCTTAAATACCTCTTTATAGTGCTTCAAAGCCCTCTCAAAGTGATTTACAGAGTCAGCATACTGCCCCCAACAATCTTGGTCTTCATTTTACCCACCTCAGAAGGATGGAAGGCTGAGATGACCTTGAGCCTGGTGGAATTCAATCTGCCAAATTGCAGGCAGCTGGCTGTAATGCACTCTAACCACTGCTCTTCTGGGTTGAAAGGATTGGTCAGTGACATCATCATTGCCAGCAGGACATCCGAGGGGCTCATTTCAAGTCCTCCATCAAGGAGCTGGAGCCAATGATGGGAGCTCACCCTATCATGCAACAGCACAAGGGTCTCAAATGTGGGCTTACTAATGTACAACCCAGCACTCTAATCATGTGAGCCACCGCACTCCTAAAACCAGATCATAAACACCTTTTGAGGGATTGGTCATAAGTGAGGACTACTTGTACGGCCAAAAAAAGTCAAACTCAGTGACTTTGCAAGAAATGTTCTGCTTTTATGTTCCACATAACTATCACAATAAAATTCAGGCAAAGCTTCAACTAAACATGGCCGCCATCTTGAATTTTTGTGCTGTGCAGACTTGTAAATGCGTAGTCTCCCCCTCTTCCCTTCCACTCCATGAGTTTAAAGTTTTCACAAAGAAAAAAAAAATACAAATAAAACATCTTTTTTGAAAGTAGCGTAATCCCGGGTTACATTTCTTCATACAGGCACAAATTCGACTTCATGCTCATTTTTATATTCTATTCCATATCGTATTGCTATTTTACATTTTCAGCATAGCTTCTCCCCTCTTTTAATTTTCTCAATTTTATTTTAATTATCTCATCTCAGTTCAAATCATTATATTTATATTTTTTGTCTGTCCTGTTTCAATTATCTATTATCTTTTCTCATTAAACAAAATTTCTCCTGTAGTTGGAGTATGATGCCTTTATATCTTTTAAGTTTATCCATTTAACTCTTATTTAGGCTTCAATATATACCCAAAAGTTATAACATTCAATATAATACATAACTTCCATTCGGATTCTGCTTGGTACATTCTTAAAATACACACTATATTCTTAAAAAAAGAAAAAAATATATAAATGTATGTAATTAAAACAACACATTCCATTCCAATTCAATTCTATCATTAATATTAATATTCATTAAAGTCTTAACTTCTTTACCATTACTTTTCAATTAAATATCATACTTCTATGGGAACAGTTGTAAGCTTTCCATCATTAATTCCCCCCCTTCACTTATATTTTATAAAACATTAACTAATTAAGATGTTCCCGTTCCTTCCTAATTCAATTTACCCATTTATTTTATTTCACTTATTTTATTAACAAACATTTCACTAAATTACACTATTTTATCCCTCATTTTAATCATACATTGTTTCAAATTTTCTAAAGTTATTTCTATTACTAATATGACAATACAATCTTATGTACCTTCACAGAATCCCTTTTTCAGTTAGATTTTCACCCATTATCTCTAAATAGGTCCTGTTTCTCTATATCTTGTTCCGGTCCTTTGTAACTTCTTTTCCTTTCCTTCTTCCCTCTTTTCTTCTCTCTCCCCTTTTTACCCCCTTGTCTCTCTACCTCTATTTCTCTCTTCTGTATTCCCCTTTTCTGTTGCTTTCCAGTATTATACTTATTTTTTGAATTATTTTTTTCTTTGGTTGTTTTTTTAAGTCTTAAATTCTCCATTCTCTTTCCACCCTTTCCTTTTTCTTCCCCACATAAAATTACTTGTTCATTAAAGATGGCTTCTTCTATGTCCCAGTCTTCTTGTTTTACAGACGTTTCTTGCTGTTTCTCATAGTTCCAAATCTCCATTTCTAAGAATTGAAAAATGAAGCCAAAAGAACCCTTCCCTTCTTGTGCATCTTCTTTGTACTTTTAAAGCTCCATTTTCAATTCCTCTAGAAGTGATGCCATTGTATAAATTTTTAAAGAACCACCCAATTAATTTTAGTCATTCAGATGTAATAACCAAGAATCCAATGATCACCAAATAATCCAAATACACGCAGGCTGTTTCTTTTTGCTCTTTTTTTCACTTTCTCTTCCTGGGGTTACTGTTTAGTTACAAAGTTTCAGTCAAAATGTATCTTTTAGAAGTCTTATTGAAGTTTTACTGTAGATTTTTTTTTAATTCCAGGCAGTCTCCTCCTTCTTCCAGATCCTGCCCTTATTCTTTTTCTCTCCCTTCCTGCTTATGAAAAAAAAAAATTAGTGTCCAGAAATCTTTATTATCCCTTTGACATTTTGTTTTATTTTCAGCTTAATTGCCTATTGATGTCAAAGCAGATTTTTCCGATTTCTTATTTAAGTCTCTTAGTTTTCAGTATAGGGAAGGGAAGAGAGGAAAAGAATCAAATCTTTCCCTTTTCACTTTCCTTCACTGCTTCCAACTCTTCTTGGGGAGCAATGTTATTTTTTTGTAAGTTTAAATTCCAGGGTACCTTAGTTGTTGCTTTTACAATTTAACCCAGTCAGCCAAAACTTTCACTTCTCATCTTCCT
Organism: Pseudonaja textilis; assembly: GCF_900518735.1. The sequence goes on from NW_020769353.1 coordinate 7,633,311, forward strand.
CCTGCACATTCTTTTCCAGTCAAGTTCTTCGTTGTGGTGGCCATTTCTGACCCCCACTGCAACCGCCTTCAGGAAAGGGAGTAATGGCTAGCTGAGGAGGAGAGATATGGCTCTCCTCAACCCTGCTGGCAATCTCCCCCTTCTTCACCACCTCTACGGTATGGCTTAGCCCCGAAACCAGCTGACTCGGGGTGCTCCAGCGGCGGGCCCAGACCGAAACCGCACACAATCGCGGATTTCTGTCTGTCACCAAAGAGACTTCAAACCGGAAGCCTTCCACTCCATGAGTTTATAATCTATGAAATTACTTTTTGAAAAAAGACTTGAGAAAAACATTCAAAGCTTTATGTCTACAAAAATTCATAAGAAGCAGAACAAGAAAACAGTGAGCAACATTTACAATCGTGTGGCTAATTCTGAGCCACACCTGATATTTCAAAGACAATTTAGTTCATTTCTTTCCATGAACTTGATCTTTTATAATATGCCTTAATGTTAGGAACATTTAGTGGACTGTCCATTTTTAGTATGCATTTCACTTTTACTTTTCTGCATGGCTTTTTAAACCAGATCACTTGAATTTGGGGGAAATGTAGATTACAAAATAAAAATATCCAACAGTAATTTTAAACTTTGTTTTGAAAAATGGTTCATCAGTAGTGTTTAAGAGTCTCATTTTCCTGATCCGCTATATATTATTTTAATTAATCTCTTGATAATATAGGACAATAAAACAAGGAGAGAATTGCTATTGTAAAAAGAAAACCCTCAATAAAGTCATTACAGAAAGTTAAAAAGAAAGTGTTTGCCTAATATTCTAATTAAAAGTCTCTTTTCCCTAATAAAGTTGTTACAATACCAAAAAAAAAAAAAAAAAAGGGAAGCGAGAATTATTTCAGTTGTTTCATTTGGTGCATTACAAATGCCAAATGAAATGGAGACTTCTTTGATGTGTCAAAAAGATTTACAAAACCTTATTATTGTCAAACTGCAAAGGAGAAAGCATAAGCTTATTGAAATGTAAAGTTTTTCCAGAAAAGATAATGAAAAGAAGAGGGACAAGGGACACAGAGAGAAAGAGACAGTGAGAAAAAGAGAGAAGGGGGGGGAGGGAGGGGGAGAGGAGAAAGAAAGAAAGAAAGAAAGAAAGAGAGAGAGAGAGAGAGAGAGAGAGAGAGAGAGAGTGAATGAGAGAGGGAGAGAGAGGGGGAGGGAGGGAGAGAAGAAAGAGGAAGAGCAGAGTGAAAATTGATGTTAGATGTCTTTGTGGCTAGAACTGTGAAGGATTATAATAGAAAGCGACAGTTGGAGTGCAGATCAGGAAATGTCCTAGAATGAATTCAGCTGCAGACCTCCCACCTTCTTTTGTTGATGAGTAAAACTAAGTAAAAGAAAAATAAACACCAGCTGAAAAGAAGAAAAGGAGAAATTAACTGTGATGGACAGGGGATTGGGCTGCAGAAAAGGATGAAGAAGTAGATTAAAGAAACAGTGCTTGGGTTTGACCGAAACTAAATTTCTATTTTATTCCAAGATGTGTTTTATTATTATTATTTTTTCCTAAGAAAGAAGCAAAAGGAGATGAAGAAAAGGGGGGAAATGCTGTGGTACAGTTCAGCCGATACTGTATGTGTGGAATTTAGAACTTTGCTTATGTTGCATATTGGTCTGTCCATCCTTAATGGATATAGGTTTGATTCAAAACAAGGACAAGAGAGCCTTTCAGCTTGCCAGGACATATTGGGGCAGGCTGCAAGGTTTTGGAAAAATGAGACTTTCAGGAGCACTGTTAACAGATAATCAGAGTTGGAAGGGACCTTGTAGGTCATCTAGTCCAACCCCCCACCCAAGCAGGAGACCCTACACCATTTCTGACAGATGGCAGTCCAATCTCTTCTTGAAAGTCTCAAGTGATGGCACTTCCACAACTTCCGAGGGCAAGCTGTTCCATTGGTTGATAGTTCTCACTGTCAGAAATTTTCTCTTTATTTCCAGATTAAATCTCTCCTTGTTCAGTTTCCATCCATTATTCCTTGTCTGGCCTTCAGGTGCTTTGGAAAATAGCTTGACCCCTTCCTCTCTGTGGCAGCCCCTCAAATATTGGAAGAGTGCTATCATGTCTCCCCTTGTCTTTCTCTTTACTAGACTAGCCAAGCCCAATTCCTGTAACCATTCTTCATATATTTTAGTCTCTAGTCCCCTAATCATGCTGGTTGCTCTTCTCTGTACTTTTTCTAGAGTCTCAACATCTTTTTTGTAATGCGGTGAACAGAACTGGATGCAGTTCTCTAGGTGTGGTCTTACTAAGGCTTTACAGAGTGGTATTAGTATCTCCCTTGATCTTGATTGTATCCCTTTGTTGATTGTATCCCTTTGTTCTCCCTAATCAAGGGAGAAGTTGTTGAATGAGACATTGCTGAATTCACACATATCAAAAGATTTTAGGCCATCTCAAGTCTCAACAAAGAGAATGTGTGTTTTAATATTACAGTTGTCCATTGATAAAGTATTTGTGATTGGTATCTCACCAATCTGGTTAACCAACTTGTCTTCCTCTCCTGTTTTCCCAGTTTAAACAAAAATAAGTCTATGCATCTAATGGAGAAGTAGTTCTTGAAAGCTTGTACCTTTGAATAAATTTTCCTGACTGGAAAAAGTTCTATTGAGCTATTTCTGATTTTTGGTCATCATAGACTAATATTTACCTCTTCCTAAATGAGGATTAAATTTTGTAAATGGGATTGCAATCACCAGGTTCATGCAAATAATTTTAAAAAATCGTATATTTTTTTCTATAGTTGTCAAGTTATTGGTATCCATTTAGTGATTGAAACTGTTCAAAGTTTCAATGGCACTGAAAGAAGTGACTTATGACCTTGCACTCATGACCATTGCAATGTTCTGGAATCATATGATCATCCTTTGCATCCTTCCAAGCCAGCTTCCAACAAGCAAAGTCAACAAAGACAGCCAGATTGGCTTAACAATTGTGATTTGTGTGATAAAAACAGGGGAAAAAATGCACACGACTCACTTAATGACCACAGTGCTTAGAGATGGAAATTCCCATCCTAAACTGAGGACCACCTGTACAAAACCTCATTCAATAACATAGCAGAAAATTTGTTTTCATCAGTAAGAAATTCTCAAAGTCAAATTTGAAGTTTTTGAACTTCCTTAGTGACAAAGTGATCCAAATCTCTACATGTTTGTTCTATCTTTTATTTTACCATCATTTCACACTGATATCACATTTCTGTTCTTCCTATGTTACAGAGCCCCTGATTATGACATCGAACAGGCAAACAAGCTAAATACACTACTAACATGGGCAGCATCCTGCCCACCCACTTTTATCTTTCTTGGTGACTTAAATCTACCTCATATTAATTGGACCCTTAACAAATGTACAACTGAACCCACACATGCAAACTTCTACAATGCAGTAACAAATCTGGCACTAGAACAACTAGTAACCAACAACACTAGACTTAACAACTGCCTCGATCTCATCTACTGCAATAGTTTGAATTCAATTTATGGAATAGAAAATTAAAGAACCCTTTTCCAACAGTGACCACAATGTGATTGACTTTTGTCTCAACATACGTCTACACAAAAATCATCACAATGATGGAATCCCCAATTATAACTTCAAAAAAGGCAACTATGATCTTATAAACAATAATCTCTCATCTCTTGATTGGCAATTTCTATTCTCTGGATGCAATACTGTAGAAGACCATTACAACATATTTTTACTTGATGTCAAAAGAGTCATCAAACTATATGTACCATTAACAACTCCCAAAATCACAAAAAAATTGATTACCCATAACAATAAGGAAGCTTCAATCCAAAAAGAAATCACTTTGGTGGAAAAACAAATCTGGTCACGTTGCCAGCTTCAAAAGCCGATACAAAAATTTATGCCACCAGATAAAGACTGAATGCACCAATTCTCACAAAAAATAAGAAGAAAACCTTCTATGCTCCAATTCCACCCGCACTTTCTACAATTTTGTAAACAACAAACTAAAAGACTCAAGGTCCATCACACCCCTGAAAGGACCTAATGGTAAAGACTGCAACAATGACACTATTAAAGCCAACCTCTTTAACACATTTTTTGGCTCAGTATTTATAAACAGCAATGGATCATGCCCAGTATTTCCTAGTTGAACCACAGACAACTACAATGATCGAATACATATTGATTTTACAGAAGACAATGTTGAAAAAGCACTACACAATCTAAAACCATCTCTATCTATTGGACTGGATGGAATATGTACCTACTTCTTAAAAAAGCCATCCACTGCCATACCCGAACCTCTAAGCATAATCTTTGAAAAATTTTTCAGGACCAGCTCCTTGCCAAAACTATGGTCACAAGCCACGGTCATCCCCATCTTCAAAAAGGGAGACCCCAGCCTAGTTGAAAATTACAGAGCAATCTCTTTATGCTGTGTCACCTGTAAAGTCATGGAATCAATTATTAACCAATCCATCATCCTCCACTTAGTAACAAACAACCTACTCTCTAATAAACAATTTGGTTTCAGGAAAAAACTATCATGTAATCTGCAACTCTTACACTGCAAAAACATATGGACTACACAACTCGATCAGGGCAAAGCAATAGCTGCAATCTACATAGACTTCTGTAAAGCCTTTGATTCAGTGGTACACGACAAACTACTCCTAAAAATAAAATCTTATGGTATCTCTGCACAATTGCATAACCGGATAGAAGCATTCCTGTCAAACAGACAACAAATGGTCAAAATTGGGAGTGTCCTATCAAATTGTGTACCTGTCAATAGTGGTGTCCCCCAAGGTAGTGTTCTGGGACCAACTCTTTTCATACTCTACATAAATGACCTCTGTGATCATATCAAGAGCAACTGCATTCTCTTCGCTGATGATGTAAAGCTATTCAACACCACAGACAATACTGCTACCCTTCAAAAAGAACTTGACTATGTATCAGAATGGTCAAACAAATGGCAACTTCAAATCTCAGCAAATAAATGCTCTGTCCTACATATTGGCAAAAAAAATCAGAAAATAAAATACAGGGTGAATAGTCAAGACTTTGTTGTTGATACGGACTCTGTTAAGAATCTTGGAGTACTCATCTCAAATGACCTAAGTGCTAGAGCCCACTGTAACTACATAGCCAAAAAGGCATTAAGAGTTGTTAACTTAATTTTATACAACTTCTTCTCTGGTAATGTTACACTAGTAACTAGAGCATACAAAACATTTGCTAGACCAATACTCGAATACAGCTCATCAGTCTGGAACCCAAATTACGTATCAGATATTAACACAGTTGAGAAAGTCCAGAAATATTTCACAAGAAGAGTTCTCCACTCCTCTACTCATTGCAGAATACTTTATGCCACCAGTCTTGAAATTCTAGACCTTGAAAACCTAGAACTATGTTGCCTTCGGTCTGATCTAAGTATAGTATATAAAATCATACATTGCAATGTCCTACCTGTCAATGAATACTTCAGCTTCAACCATAACAACACAAGAGCAAACAATAGATACAAACTCAAGGTTAATCGCACCATATTTGATTGCAAGAAATACGACTTCAGCAACAGAGTGGTCAATGTCTGGGATACTCTACCTGACTCTGTGGCTTCTTCCCCAAACCTCAAAAACTTTAACCTTAGACTGTCTACTATTGACCTCACTCCTTTCCGAAGAGGTCTGTAGGGGGGCATGCATAAACGCACCAACGTGCCTACCATCCCTGTCCTATTGTTTCTTTTATTTTTTTTTATATTTCTTATATCTATCCATGAAATCATAACTATGTTTTTACTTATACCTATTATCTTGTAAGCAAGTGACAACAATAAATAAATAAATAAATAAATAAATAAAATAAAATCTGCAGACCTCCTAGTTTCTCACATTTTAATTGGCAATCATCCCAGCATGTCCATTAAATCGCTTTAGGACCTTACAAACACACTTCTCCTGGAGGGCTTTTCATTTGTTTTTGGCAGAACTGATGGAAGACAGTATCCCTAAATAGCAATAATCCTAGCAGTGTTACTTTCTGCCAGTTCCAGGAAGAAAATCAGCTCAAAAATAAATCTAAAGCTCTTTCAGCAGAAGAAAACTTCCAAAGTAGATTTTAGCATAGCTTTCTCTTCTACAGGCAAAAGAAAGAAAAGCTTTCTTTTATACAGGCAATCCTCGACTTACAGCCACAATTGAGCACAACATTTCTGTTGCTAAGTGAGTTTGGGTCATTTTATGACATTGGTTGCCACAGTTGTTAAATGAATCACTGCAGTTGGTGACATGGTTGTCAAGTGAATATGGTTTCCTCACTGACTTTGCTGGTCAGTAGATGATCCCAGGCCCCTGGGACACTGCAACCATCATAAATATGACTCAATTACCTAAACTGCTGAATTTTGATCGTGTGACCAGGGAGATGCTGCAAGGGTCATAAGTAGGAAAAAAGGGTTATAAGTCACTTTTTTCAATGCCGTTGTAACTTCAAATGATCCCTAATTGAGCTGTTGTAAGTCAAGGACCATGTATACTTTGCAAAGTTGTGGGCATGCCCTAAAATCTGTTCCCCTTCAGCCCTCTACGTTCCCTGAAATTGAGACCATAGTGACAAAGGTAGCCTTTCTTGCATGCTCCTTAAGCCACACAGTTTGCTGGCACAGCATTTTTCAAGATCAAGACAAGGAGATTTTCAAGACATTTTCAGACTGAACCAGCCCTCCTTGCAATCATCAACCACATGGGAAATGGATGCATCATTTCAGAATAGATTCGGAAGTAGTGATGTGGAATGCAAATGAAATGCCCTGCTTGAGTTATTGTTACACTTCATGTCTCCTAAGCGTTGAGAAGGTCCTGGTGTACAGTTTCCTAAAGAAGAAAGATCACTGGAGAATATATGCTGAAGGACTGTTGAAATTTTATGCATGGCGTGAGGATGAGGAAAGTCAGAAATATGCATTTCTAAACATGTCTGACCTCAAATACTAAAAAAAAAAACACACACATTATGAAAAGATGCTCATTTTAAAACTTCCAAACATGACTGAGCTCAAAACCGCATCCCGGAAGTGTAGGAGAGAAAAGGTAAAGACAAAGGAATAGTTATCCTGCTGTGATTATATTAATTTGGAAGGTGTGGGACTAGATCAGATGGCACGAGAGTTCACAGAACTGGAATTCATTTTGCTGTCAAAAAGAGGAAAGGATGTTTTGGGGGTTCTGTGAAGGCTCCAAAGTCCTTTTCAAGAGGATTTTCCAAAATTCCAAGATCCATTTTTGCAATGCCAGTGGATGCAGAACGTCCACTGTAAAAAAAAATCCCACAATTTTTTAAAATCAGAAACTTGGCACTATGACTTCACCCTGATCCTGCTGTGGTTGGAAGACTGCAAAATCTCACCTAACTGGGTGACACATGATTCTGCGATGGGTATCAAAAATCAGAGACTTTCACAGCAGGAAAATCTTTGGAGCTAAGTAAAGCTTCTCTCTTTTTTCTTTCTTCAGCAAGCAATAATGAAAACAAGTAGACTAGCTCAGGATGAGCTCTAAATTTCTAGCCTTTTTTTAAAATATGAAGAGAAATCATAATATGTCATTAGTTCCTTGCAATAACAATAGGTCTTCTGCATTGCCATCATAACTACAGAGTAAATACAAAGGTGAGTATTAGTGGGATTCTGCTTGTGGGAAGCCCCCTCTCCCGAAGAATGAAATATTTGGGGAAATATTAAAAAAGGCAAAATATTATATTTCCCCAAAGAAGAAATGGACAAACATGTTTTTAGAGGCAGAAAGCAGCCCCAAGCCTTTCTTTCTTTTTTTAAAATAAAGTTTTATTGAGTTTTAACAAAACAAATAAAACATCTTATTTGAGTACAGCATGGTTCCGGGTTATCACATTTCCATACAGACACAATTTCATATGCATATTCATCTTATGTATTCAGCTTCATATCTTATTACTCTTTTTCCAACTTCTCACTATTTCTCCCTTTACTTCTCTTAATTTTCTTTTATAGTTATCTCATTTTCTTCTTATTCAATTGTATTTCTTTTACCTAAATTTCTATATCTTTTTATTCATTGTACTTATACTTTTGTCTGTCTTGTTTACAATTTCATCTGTTCTCTTTCAACATTCTTAAAAAGCAAAATTCCCCCTATGATTGCCAATCGAAGTGCAACACCTTTAAATCTTATTGTTATTATCATATGAAATCTCATTAAACACTGAATTTGTGCATTCTAAAATTAGAACATTCAAATTTCTAACATCTATTTTATATCATGTAGATCTCATCATTCAGACTCTGCTTGGTACTTCCCCTTGAAAATGAAAAAAAGAAAAATTCTAAAAACATAGCAAAACATACACACACACACACATATATATGTATGGTATTGAGCTTTGTTTGTGTATTTTCATTGTAATTGTGCTTTTAAAGTTGTAGCAACGTTTCGGCAGAATCTCATCTGCCATCATCAGGCTTCTGTATTGTGTTCGTCTGTGAGTTAGACTTTCACAGTGGTTTCAAATTTGGGGCTTGTCTGTGACAGAATGGTTTTTTCTTCATCCTGATTGGTTGGGAGTCTTGGTCTGTGTTTATTGGTCTTAGAGTTTGCTGTGTTCTGCTTGATTGGTGTTTCTAATACCTTCTGTCTGTTTTGTGGCTCTTTTTGTGTCTTGATTGGCTGGCAACATTGTGTTCCTTTATTGGAGGCCTTTAGTGCAGCTTGGCTCTGAGTAAATGGATGGCTATCATTTGTTAGGAAGCTAGGTTTCATCTGAGTGCCTGGTTGGGGTGTGTTTGAGCTGGAGGTATCAGGGGGGATCTGTTTGTGCCCAGGTGTTTGCCTGGCTAGTGGTGTGGAGATTTTTTTGTTTGTGAGTGCAGGCTTCCAAATGATTGACAGTCTGGTGGAATCATCTCTTCTATTCATGCTTTCAGGTCTTTTTTCAATCTTTATGGCTTCTCCGATAATTCTGTGGCTGGGGTTTTCTATAGTGGCTAGGGTTTTGGTGCCATTGAAGTTGATGCTATGACCTGTGGCTTTCATGTGTTGGACTAGTGAGGAAGTGTGTTCCAGCTTTTTTACTGCATTTTTGTGTTCATCCAGGCGGGTACTTATTCCTCTATTGGTCTGTCCAATGTATGTGGCTAGGCATGATGCACAAGGGACTTTGTATATGGTTTGACCTTGGTTTTCCAGATCAATTTTATCTTTGGGGTTTCTAAGGATGGCTGCTATTTTTCTGTCGCTTTTGAAGGCAGTCTTATTTTTTAAGTCTTTCTGCCAAAATTGAAGCAAAAATTTTATAGTCTGCATTTAATAAAGAAATAGGTCTATAATTCTTGATTTGCAATGGATCAGCCTCTTCTTTTGGAATAAGTGTAATATAAGCTTCTGACCATGTTTTAGGTATCATCTTCTTTAACATAGCTTCATTCATGACTTCTAGCAATGGAATGCTCAATGATTCTTGTAGTGTTTTATAAAATTCTGCTGGAAGCCCATCTGGACCTGGTGCTTTCCCATTGTTTTGCTTCTTAAGTGCTTCCGTTAATTCCATCATTGTTAGATTACTTTCTAACATTTTTTCAGTCTCTTTAGGTATCCTAGGTAATTTAGCATTCTGTAGATACTGTTTGACTTTTTCCTCATCAATATTCTCTTGCTTATACAGTTGCCCGTAGAAGTCTCGAATGATTTCCTTTTTCTCTTTATTGCCATAGCAAACTTGGCCTTGATCATTTATCAATTGTAATATTTTCCTTGACTCTTTCTCCTTTCTCAGTTTATATGCTAACCATCTTCCTGGTTTATTTGCATCTTCAAAATAGTTCTGTTTAGCACTTCTAATTTTCTGTGCCAATTCTTCTTTCTCTATTAGACCCATTTTATGTTTAATTGTGTCCATTTAATATCTTTTTTCTGTGGCATTTTCTGCTGTTCTTTTTCAAGTCTTTTATGCTCATCTTGTAAAATGGTTTGACCTTGGTTTTCCAGGTCAATTTTATCTTTGGGGTTTCTAAGGATGGCTGCTATTTTTCTGTCGCTTTTGAAGGCAGTCTTGATGTGATGCCTGTGTAGTATCTTACTGATTTTGTCTGTAGTACCTCTTATGTAGGTCAGGACAGCTGTTCCATAGGTCTGTTCCTCTTCTAGGTCTCCATTATGTCTCAGTGTGTTTTTGTGGATCAAGCCGGTGATTTTGCTTTTGTGGAAGCCGTTGGCTGTCAGTACTTTAGTCAGGGTGCATAGTTCAGTCTTTATGTGTGTCTTGTCTGCCAGGCATTTGGTTCTGGTGATTAGTGTTTTGGCCATGGAGTTTATCCGTGCTGGGTGGTGGTGGGATTGGGTGTTGATGTAGTGGTTGGTGTGTGTTTTCTTCTGGTATACAGTGTGTCCTCGTGTGTCATCTGTTTTTTTGTAGATTACATATGTTTTCTTAAGTTTTCTTAAGTTTCTTAAGTGTGGGGGTCTGGTGTCATTCTTCATGTTAGGTACTCGTCTGTTCATGAGGGCGGGTTTCCAAATGGCTGGTAGGCGGGAGGTGTCATCTAGTTTATTCATGCTGTGTGGGCATTTTTCTATCTCTATGGCTTCTCTGATTATTCTGTTGTTGAAGTGTTCAGTTTTGGCGATAGTTCTGGTATTTTTCAAAGTCAATCTCATGTCCTGTGGCTTTGAGGTGTTGGACCAGGGAAGAGGTTGGTTCTTCTGTTTTGATTGAGTTTTTATGTTCTTCAATGCGTGCACTTATTCTTCTGTTAGTTTGTCCTATGTATGTGGTGGGGCAGGCGGTGCAAGAGATTTCGAATACTCCTTGGTTTTCTAACTCGATTTTGTCTTTAGGGTTTCTTAGAATGGTGGATATTTTTCTGTTTGTGCAGAATGCTGTTTTAATGTTTGGTGTTTTTGCTGATTTTGTCTGTAGTGCCTTTTATATATGGGAGGAGGGCTTTGCCGTTTTCTTGTTCTCTGTCTTGGATTTTGGTTGGGGTTTCTTTTTGGATTAGGTGGTTAATCTTCTTTCTTTGGAATCCATTGGCTGTTAGTACATTAGTGAGAGTGTGTAGTTCAGTTTTTAGGTGTTGTTTGTCGGCTAAGCATTTTGTGCTGGAGATGAGTGCCTCGGCTATGGAATTGATCTGTGCTGGGTAGTGGTGTGAGAGTGCGTGTAGATAGCAGTTTGCATGTGTTTTCTTCTGGTAGATGATGTGTCCTAGAGAGCCATTGGATTTTTTGTATACTAAGACATCTAGGAAGGGAAGTTGATTGTTAGCTTCTGTTTCCATGGTGAATTGTATTTTGGGGTGTAGGCTGTTGAGGTGTGTGAGGACGTTGTTCAGTTGTTCACACAAGATACTACCACTTCCACATAAAAAGCAGACTCACACCCACACAGAAGATGAGACATGACCACAGACCAGAAGCTGCACTGCAGCTGCATCACTACCCGTTTCAAACCCCTCTGAGCCATACATGAAGTGAACTGACACCCACCATGAAGATGCGGCACGACCACAAACGCAAAGACATACAGCAGGATCACAGCTCACCAGCTCAAATCCCCCAGCAACTAAGACTAACCTGAGCACAACCAAGCCCCCACCTGAGCAGAACACACCTCCAGCCAATCAGAACACGGCCAACCCCCCAACCAATCAGAACACAGCCAAACCCCCAACCCATGAGAACAGCCCCCCACCCAATCAGAACAAAGCCAAGCCCCCACCCAATCAAGTCACACCCCCACTAGCAGTTAAAAGGAGGAAGCAGCTGCAAGTTTACATTACTCTGAGAAGCACAGAGCTGAAGACACAAGCCTGAAGATGATGAATGAGACTTCATTGAAACGTTGCCTAGATGCTTCCAATCTTACATGGGGGAAAACCCGAATAACCAAAGATCCACATACAAATACCTGCGAGAACCTCAGAAAACAAATACACACACACACATACACACAAACACACACACATATATACACATACATACATATACATATATATACATACATACACATACACATACACATACATACCCATAGTCATCTCCAGAGGAGTACCACTACAAAACCTAGCTAAACACTTAGCAAAACAGCTACAGCCCCATGCTGAAACAGCAGCTTTACAAAACTCATACCACCTCTTGGAAATGATTAAAGATCTACATGTGGAACAAGAAGATCTGCTTGTAAGTTTCGACGTGGTTTCACTATTCACTCAAGTCCCGATAAAAGAAACCCTTGAAATCATCAAAAATAAATACCAACCAGCTAAACACCTCAAGGAACTAACAGAACACTGCTTAACCAACACATATTTCATATACAAAGGACAAGGATACAAGCAAATTGAAGAAGCCCCTATGGGATCACCACTGTCACCTGTCATTGCAAACCTGTTCATGGAAGAATTCAAAACCAGAGCCTTGGCTAATGCCAACTACAAACCCAAACTATGGTTAAGATACATCGATGAAACATTCGTGATTTGACTCCATGGAAAAGAAAACCTAAACAACTTCCTAACACACCTAAACAGCACACACCCCAAAATCAAGTTCACCATGGAGACGGAAACAAACAAACAACTACCATTCCTAGATCTAATCTACAAAAAAACAGATGGCACACTAGGACACAACGTATACCAGAAGAAAACACACACTAACCGCTACCTCAACGCCCAATCCCACCACCAGCCAGCACAGATAAACTCTGTGGCCAAAACACTAATCACCAGAACCAAACACCTGGCAGACAAGACACACATAAAGACTGAACTATGCACCCTGACTAAAGTACTGACAGCCAACAGCTTCCACAAAAGCAAAATCACCGGCTTGATCCACAAAAACACACTGAGACATAATGGAGACCTAGAAGAAGAACAGACCTACGGAACAGCTGTCCTGACCTACATAAGAGGTACTACAGACAAAATCAGTAAGATACTACACAGGCATCACATCAAGACTGCCTTCAAAACAGACAGAAAAATAGCAGCCATCCTTAGAAACCCCAAAGATAAAATTGACCTGGAAAACCAAGGTCAAACCATATACAAAGTCCCTTGTGCATCATGCCCAGCCACATACATTGGACAGACCAATAGAAGAATAAGTACCCGCCTGGATGAACACAAAAATGCAGTAAAAAAGCTGGAACACACTTCCTCACTAGTCCAACACATGAAAGCCACAGGTCATAGCATCAACTTCAATGGCACCAAAACCCTAGCCACTATAGAAAACCCCAGCCACAGAATTATCGGAGAAGCCATAAAGATTGAAAAAAGACCTGAAAGCATGAATAGAAGAGATGATTCCACCAGACTGTCAATCATTTGGAAGCCTGCACTCACAAACAAAAAAATCTCCACACCACTAGCCAGGCAAACACCTGGGCACAAACAGATCCCCCCTGATACCTCCAGCTCAAACACACCCCAACCAGGCACCCAGATGAAACCTAGCTTTCTAACAAATGATAGCTGTCCATTTACTCAGAGCCAAGCTGCACTAAAGGCCTCCAATAAAGGAACACAACGTTGCCAGCCAATCAAGACACAAAAAGAGCCACAAAACAGACAGAAGATATTAGAAACACCAATCAAGCAGAACACAGCAAACTCCAAGACCAATAAACACAGGCCAAGACTCCCAACCAATGAGGATGAAGAAAAAACCATTCTGGCACAGCAATAGACTAGCCCCAAATTTAAAACTGAAACCACTGTAAAAGTCTGATTTACAGACGAACACAATACAGAAGCCTGATGATGGCAGATGAGATTCTGCCGAAACGTTGCTACAACTTTAAAAGCACAACTGATCTTATGATTTATTGCAAAATAAATTAAGTAAACTATAGTTATCTCGTTAAAATATGAATTAACAAAATTATAGATAAATGATTTTTTTTTAGTGATGATATTAGGTTATACAATTATTGATTGATAATATGAGCTATTATGTAATATAATTATATTAGTGACTAGGAAATGGATGCACAAAAAAAAGTGGTAAACCAATCGATGCACTGTATGTAAATTCATGAAGAAGGAGGATATTTTTATGTTTTTTGTGGTATGTTTATGTTGTCTTGTTGTTAAAATAAAATATATATATATATATAAAAAAAGCACAACTACAATGACGTGGGAAAATACCAAAATAGTTATTCAAAATCATTCTAGTACTGGTATGAACCTTGTAAATCTTTCACGTTTCTTTTCAATATCTACCAATCTATGAGAACAATTGAAATGTTTCCCTCCCTTCTTCATTATTACTTAAGTATTAATAAGTATACCATTGGATAGTCATACAGTTTTAACTTATAATTTGTTTACTATTAAGCAAAATAATTATTCAAATTCATTCTAATAACTGGTATAAATTTCCTTATAACTCTTTCACATTTCTTTTCAATATTTTATCAATCTTTAGAAACAATTACAATATTTCCCTCTCTTCTTTATTATTGCATTAATTATAAATAAACATACCATTACATAACAATACAGTTTTATCTCATTTACTTATTTCATTTGTAACTCATTACAGTATTCTACTGTCACAACACTATCTTTTGTAGCTTTGCAGAGTCCTCACTTTTAACTTAATTTAACCATTGCCTCTGTGTTTTCTAGCTGAGCAAATACCTTTAATCCTAGTACGTTTCCCCTTTTTCTTTATTTCCTGTTTTAATCCCTCATAAATTCTTTCCGTTTCTATCTTTCCCCCCTTTTTCTCATCCTTTTTTTATATCCTTCTCTCTCTAATTTTCCCTTCTGTAGTTTTCTTTTCTGCTTCTCCTTGCTGTTATACTTCTTTTTGGCTGTTCCCTCTGATCTCAAACTTCTAACTCCTTTCCCCCTTATTACCACACTTTGCATTATTTGATCATTGAAAATGGCTTCTTTTTTGTCCCACCCTTCTTCTTGCTCTTGAAGTTTTTCCTTTTGCTTTTCAAAGTTCAGGATCTCCATTTCAAGAAATTCAAATACGAAGCAAAAGGATCTTCCTCCCCTTTCTGCATCTTATTTCTGTTTTTTAAGACTCATCTTCAATTCCTCCAGGAGTGATGGCATTTTAAACACTTTTGAACAACCACCTGATTGACTTTAAGGCAAAACAGAAAAAGAAAGAAAAAAACCAATGCCAAAAACTTTTTTTAAAATCACCAAATGATCCCAGACTGTTCCTTTCTTGTTTCAGTTACAATGTATCCTTGGGAGTCTTTTCAAAGTTTCATTGTTAATCCTCTTTATTTTTCCAGGTGGCACTCCATTTTTCCATTATTTCAAGTCCCACCCTTTTGCCTCCACTCTTCTCCTTTTTAGGGCTTTAAAATGACCAAGATAAAATCTTTATTCTCCTTTTGACACTTAGATTTCAACTTAAGGTTGCCTATTAGTGTCAAAATAGATTAATATAAATTTCTTTCCATACCATTTGTAATTGTCAATATAAAGGTTAAAAAGGGGGTTTTAATCTCCTTTTCTCTCTCCTTCACTGCTTAAAAATCTTCTTTCAGAAGTATCCCACTAGGTACTTTTAGATTCAGGGTACCTTGCTTAGATATTCTCTGTTGTTTAGCCTGCTCTGTCCTCTTTGTCTTCCTCCTGCACAATCTTATCCAGTCGGGTTCTTCTTTGAGGTGGCCATTTCTGACCACTGCTGCAACTGCCTTCAGGGAAAGGAGTTTAGTCCAGCCAAGGAGGAGAGATGCAGCTCCCCTCCACTCGGCTAGCAATCTCCCCCCTCTTCACCACCTTTACGGGGTGGCTTCAGCCCCGAATCCAAAGAATCGGGGCATTCCAGCGGCAAGCACAGATTGAAACCGCACACAATCACTGAGTTCTGTCTGTCGCTGAAGAGACCCAAACCAGAAGTCCCCCCAAGCCTTTCTTAATAGCCCACAGCAGATGCCAGCTCTTAAAGAGCTTATTGAAAGAAAAAGAGAAATGTCTAGATGGTTCTATTTATAAGCAAAGCAGAAGCCCATTCAAGATAGGGTATTTTGAAGCTCCCCGCAGCAAAGTTTGACAGTTAACAAAGGCAGTATGGTAGGATTAGAAAATAGCCCCTCACCCAAGATCTGACACAGGACAAAAGCCGTTAGCCACAATAGGAATTGCCCAACTCCCTTCCAGAACACAAGCCCCTTCATTGTACCTCCCCAACATCAGTCCAAACTTCAATATTACAGAAACTTATAAAGATCCATCCACTCATTCAACCATTTAGCCAGCTGCACCAGAATCACAAACCCTGCTGGTTCTATTTATCAATAAATGGACCTTCTTTCTAATCCAGCCTCCATGGTGTTTGCAGTGTCTTTCTCCCAGCTTGGAATTGAACCATGGATTTTCCTTCCAACATGCTTTAAGAACACATAGCAAAAGATTTGGAGGAGGTTATACAGAGATACTGAAGAACACAAATTGGATTTAGCTTCATAGGAATTTATGGGGACTATCAAGTAAGTGGTTTTGGAGAAGTACATTTCAAGGCAGAAATCATATAAAATATGCCCAGAAAGGTAATAGGGTCACTGGAAAATTGGGAATATGTATAGACACTTTCCTGGAAGACGCATACAGATTTTGGTGAAATTGCTAGTCATTTTGTCGGAGATGTTTTGCATAAGCAAATTGTCATTCTTTTCTTTCCTGAGCCTTTCTTCTAATAGCTACTTTCCCAAGTTAAAACAGACCATTTAATGAGGCTAGATAAAATAAGCATGCAATTTTGTGACATAATGACTTGCATTATTTCCTACACTTTGCATGGCTATGAGGTGTAGGGGGGAAGCTTGCTCAAGGCGCCAGTGAGTTAATTACCAGAGACCTCTGTCTAGCAGTAACATTGAACTGCAAACCTGCAATTTTTTCCAGTCTGCTTAAATGGCTTTCCAATTATCTTCTAATACTCCCAGAATTCCCCTGACAGCATGCATGGAGTTGAAATCCACACATCTGAAAAGTTGTTGAGGTTGAAAAATACTGATCTGACTGATACAGCAAAAGCAACAGCCTTGTTATCTAGATAGGATTGGAAACAAGAGGACCATGTTCATTTTTCAAAATGAATTCCTTCTCTTGTTTCCTAGATGTTGAAATTTTGCATAGGTAGTACAAATGTCTTAACATCTCTATCCCTATGAATGTGACTGGAGCAAAAAAAAAAACACCTCCCATTTAATTCAGTGGGGTTTTCTCCCAGAGTAGTAAGCATAAAACTATAGTCTCCAATACTTTCATTATTTCAGTTTTAATCCCCAAATGCTATAGAGACAACTGTGCAAACAGGGCTATGAAACAACAATTAAACACTGATAACAAAAATAAATAATTTTTAGGTCATGATGGAAAACAGGCACGCATCGAAACCCTCTAGAAAAATTCACTATTTAAAGCTTTTTGGAAGACCTTCATGGAAGAGGTTAGCAGGGGCTTGAACAGCTGGTTAGCAGACTTCCAAAGCCCCTTCCAACTCTGTTTCTCTGTTATTCTCTGTTATTTAGTCTAAGCAATAGGGGAAGGCTGTTCTTGTGAGGCAAATCCAAAAATACTGTTTCCTAGATTTGCCTTCCCCACTCTTAATAGTGGGACTTCCATGGCTGGTCAAATAAGATAGATAGATGGTCAGGCTAGATAGATAAAGCAAAATAGATAGATAGATAGATAGATAGATAGATAGATAGATAGATAGATAGATAGATAGATAGATAGATAGATACTGTATTTACCCCAAAATAAGACTGTCTTATATTTTTTTTTAACACCAAAAAAGGCACAAGGTCTTATTTTGGGTGGATGTCATCCACTGACTAACCTCACTTGTGTGCATCGCCCCTGGCCTCCATTTCACTGTCAGAGGCCTTCAGGAACTTCTCCTTCTGTGGCTGGCAAGGCTTTCCCAAAGGCCTCAGCAGCTAATAACAGACCTCTGGATCAACCCAGAGCTTTGTTCTCAGCTCCAGAGGCCTTCAGGAAAGCCTTGCCAGCCTTGCTAGCTGGAGAAGAAATGGGCGAACAAGGCAGGTATCTGGGTGAACAAGGCCTGGCTACAACTGTCCAAAGATAAGTAGTAGGGCAGCTCCATACACACCCATCTCCACCCGAGCTTAACTTTTAGGGCTTATTTTGGGGCTAGGGCTTATATTGGGCACCTATGTAAAAATCAAGCTAGGACTTCCTTTCAGGATAGGTTGTATTTTCAGAAAAACAGATAGATAGATAGATAGATAGATAGATAGATAGATAGATAGATAGATAGATAGATAGATAGATAGATAGATAGATAGATAGATAGATAGAGCATGATTAGGATTTTGAATTGCACCAGGAAACCTCTTGGTAACCAAGGCAGGAGCCTCAAAATAGGATGAGATCATGAAACACATGGACTTATTGCTGCAGTTAACAAATACTAACCAAAATGTTTCTGAGTGGTTTTCCATATATATTCTCCTATATATATTATACTACAAGAAGTCAAACTGCCTTATTATAAGGATATGAGTCACTGTAGCCAGAGCTTGCTATTCCAGGAAAAGTCCTAACTGCCTCATCAGCTGGGTAAAAAACTTCCTAAATTTGGCCTCTATCCTGTATATAGCAACCATACTTTATATACTATAGCATCTTGTATAGCAACAGCTATTTGTATGGACTTAACCAGAGTGAGGTGTCACAATTGGTAGCCATGCAGATATCTTTATCCTTGAAAATTCTAGGGAAGCATATCAAATGTTGAAGGACGCCTGAGATATAGTTCATCAGAATCTGAAGGCCACGGTTTTCTGTTCCTTCAGGAAAATCCACAAAGATTGGGAGAAGTGTCCATAAAACCAAAGGCCAAGATGGAGATCATATATTTGAATCCTGTTCCTTTTTTCACCTTCATCATCAAGATGGCCATCCTTCTGACTCTTTGGGCTCCCTTGGACACTCAAGCTACCATGTTCTAACATTTAAATCACAGCCTCTTCTGATTTTTCAAGGGCTGAAGCTGATGAGAACTCTTTTTTTTTTCTGATATTAGTTTTAATGGAGTTCAACTTCTTAAAAGGTTCACTTCACTACTTCCTTTCGAATATACTGCTTTTACAAAAAGGCATTTAGGAAAATGTTTCTTTCTAGCAAAAATAATTTCATCCCCCATTCCCGTCCCAAAAGCTTTCTGTTGAAAAGGCTGCAGCCAAGGATTTCTATTTTTGGAGAAAATGACCTTGAGGAAAATCATCTTAACTAAAACTATAAAAACTTAGGCTCAAATGGTGTATATATTAATAAAATTATCATTATTAAAGGAATAACAGAATAAAAAATACGGGTAGTCCTCAACTTACGACCACGATTGAGCCCAAAATTTATGTTGCTAAGTGAGAAATTTGTTAAATGAGTTTTATCTCATTTTATGACTTTTCTTGCCACATTTGTTAAGTGGATCGTTGTTGTTGAATTAGTAACATGGTTGTTAAATGGATCTGGTTTCCCCATTGACTTTGCCAGTCAGAAGGTTGCAAAAGGTGATCACATGACCCCAGGACCTTGCAACCATCATAAATGTGAGTCAGTTGTTCAAATAGCTAAATGTAAATCACATGACCATGGAAATGCTGCAATGGTCATAAGTCTGAAAAATGGTCATAAATCACTTTTTTCAGTGCTTTGTAAATTTGAAGGATCACTAAGTGAACTATTGTAAGCTGAGGACTATCTATATCAGAGTTGGAAGGGACCTTGTAGAGCTTCTAGTCCAACCCCCTGTTTAGGCAGGAAATCCTAAACCATTTCTGACAAATGGTTATCCAATCTCTTCTTAAAAGCTTCCAGTGTTGGAGTATCAACAACTTCTAGAGGCAAATAGGCCCACTGATTAATTGTTCTTACTGTCAGGAAATTTCTCCATAGTTCTAAATTGCTTCTCTCCTTTATTAGTTTCCATCCATTGCTTTTTTTTTCAGGTTACAAGGTTCTGTGCTACTGAAAATACGGATCCAGATCAGCATTTCTGGACAGATATAGAAAAGAGTCTGACATTCAGTTAAGGTATATTGTCTGTATAGAGACAGGCATGTTTCTAAACATTCTTTTTTGATGCTCTTGTTAATTTTGATGTTTTTTCCTCATAGCAGCATTTGCTATCTTGGAGTGATTTTTGTTAATATAATGATGGAAAATTGGAAGGATGTCTGATTTAAGAACTCTGCCTCAGTTATAGTCACAAAGCAGGCATGCTGCTTGCATGGAAATATCTTCATAAATGAAGCTCTTATTGTGTGAAATATGGGGAAGAGAATCATGGCAGAAACAAAGCAGATTTTTTTTCCAAGTTTTTTTCCTCAGAGATTTTGGGAGAAGCTCCCAAATTCCCAATTCCAAACAGATTGACTGAAATTGTCACCTGAAATTGAAAAAAAGAGGTAATAACAAAAGAGAGGAAATGTTACGAACATGATGCAAATATTGGCATTTCACCCAACATCTTATCTATGGGCTCTGAAGAAATTACTAAATGGTATTCTTACATTCCTCTAGTAATCTTCTTTTGCAATAAAAAATGAAGCAAAACACAATTGACTGAAATATCAAAAGAGTGCCAAACCTCATAAGATCATAGTCATTGGTAAATGAGGAGAAGATGGCTAATTTTGAATAATATACCAAACCCACATGATATGGGGGAACATGTCAAACTGTTTAAACATTTAGTGGGACCTGTAGGATCTAAATGATTATCAATTGTTTGGCATACGCTGAACCCAATGAACAAGAATAAAAATAATTCCTTTTCACCATATTAGCAAAGATCAGTTTTACAAAAGCCTGACTTAGGTATCCTAGCAACCATGAGCTAGAGATAAAAAGGTCAAGATAGCAGTCAGAGACATAATAATAATAATAATAATAATAATAATAATAATAATAATAATAATAATAATAATAATAATAATAATAAAAAATCACATACTGAGCTGTTGAAAGACAATAGTTCAGACTGACTACAAACAATGTCACAATACAGTCGCTCAGATGGTCCACTGGAACTTGTGTCACACTTACCATCTGCCTGTAGCAAAGAACTGGTGGGATCATAAGCCTTAAAAAGTGGTCGAAAATGAGTATGCAAAACTTCTGTGGGACTTCCGAATACAGACTGACAAAGTTTTGGAACACAATACCCTGGATATCATGATTGTGGAATTGCAGAGACTCTGGCATAAACCAGTGCAGGTGGTTCCAGTGGTAATCGGCACACTGGGTGCTGTGCCTAAAGACCTAGGGAAGCACTTAAAAACAACTGACGCTGACAAGATCACCATTGGTCAGCTTCAGAAGGCCACCTTACTGGGATCTGCTCTCATAATCCACTTGACTGCAGAAAATACAACTTCAGCAACAGAGTGGTCAATGTTTGGAATACTCTACCTGACTCTGTGGTTTCTTCCCCCAACCCCAAAAACTTTAACCTTAGACTGTCTACTATTGACCTCATCCGCTTCCTAAGAGGCCTGTAGGGGGTGTGCATAAGCGCACCAATTGTGCCTACCGTCCTGTCCTGTTGTTTCTTTTTATTTTTCTTATAAGTATCTATCTCATGCATTCATAACTATGTTTATATATAAACATATACTTGCATCTTGTAAGCAACTGACAAATCAGATAAATACTAAATAATTTTTCAGAATTCCATGGAATAGATGCCTAGGAACAGATAGCAAAACCAGCATTCTCCAATCCAGAAAGAATGAAGCAAAAATCTCACTGAAGCTGGTTGAGCAAATGTGATTATATCATTTAAAATATTTCCTGTCATTATAAAAAAAAAAAAGATGTGGGAGGGAATCTTGAGATATTTAGGAGCATATTCACAAAATTTAGGAATGTGACCTCCAATTTTCACTCATAAGTCTAGTTAGATGGCATTAGCACACTTAAAAATTTAGTTTATGATACGAGCGCATCTAGCAAGTATAATAAATAAACTGCTAAGAGTACAAGGACTGAATGTTATTTATATCTACCAAATTTACCAATTAATTTTGCATTTAACATAAACATCAGGGGAAAAAATATCCTGAGTAGTCTGGCTAAGGAAGTAACCAGAAATGATTTATGAACACTCAAAATCTTTTTAAAATCTATACGCTTTCCAGTTTATTTTATTAATAATAAAATGACAAATAATTCTTTTAATTTGGTGCTCGTTTTTACTTATTAATAGTCTCCTGAAATTATGTGTAAGTAGTACACAAACAACAAATCAAATGGTTTGTCTGAGGTCATAAATCTTACATAAGGAAGGAAGAATATCATGAGGCAAAGAAGAAAATCTAAAAACTAGATATAAAGCTATATCGCTTGCATGGAAACCACTGAACTTTTGCAATTCATGTAGCAGCAGGCTCAAAATTTGGAAGGGGAAGATAACTTTTTTAACCCTTTTCTTTCTAGCAGTTCCCTAATCCTTGTTTTTAAATGTCAAGCTGCAATTTAATAGCCTTAAAATTAAATAGCACATTTGCAGGCTCTTGTAAAAGGTGTATGGGAGAGAACAGTTATTCTATCTTCTCTGTAGTTTAAAATTTTGGACTTGGACATTCCTTGAAATTTCAGTTTTTCAAAGTTTGATGGGGGAATGGATAACATAAAATAGCAAGATGCAAAATCTTCCAACCATCCCTAATCAGCTATTATTTATAAATTATGAGAACTCAGTATTGTATTCCCAAAAATGATAGGTTTTTTATCTAAAGGAATAAAACTGAATTAGAATGACATGCAAAACTGAACAAAGTGGCAAATCAGTTTATTCTACTCAATTTATCTAGTATTGTTAATAAATTGTCTATGGAGATTCTCAGTCATACAGCTCACGGTTGTCTCAAAGGTGCTTTTTCAAAAGGCAGCTGAACTTGTTTTTTCTTTAAAGATGTTTCGCTTCTCATCCAAGAACTGAAGAAGCTCCTTGGATGAGAAGTGAAATGATTTCAAGGGGAAAAAAAGCATTTTGGGGAAATTGTTAATAACTATTGACAATTGTTAGTCATGGTCATAGTGCAATATTCTAGAATAAGTTTCTTGAATACTTTTGCTTCAAGTGGAAATGTCAAAACTGGCCACTACCTCTACAAGCCTTGTGTATGATACTAGTTAATCTATTCATGGTCTACTTGAAGCTCAAAGAAAATCTTATGAAGAAGGCTTTAAATTGTCAGAAAGATGGAACAATTGAACAGAAGCTATTTTGAACCAATGAAAAAAATGCAGTCGTCTACAACTATGTGAAACAGTTGCTCTCAATAAAGATCAATATATCAAAAATCAGTAGGTGATCCAAAACCTGAATATTATAATATACTTACTGAGTTTCATAATATCCCAATAAAATTGTATTCATATTAAAGTTTATGATTGGTTGATCACAGGAGCTATATGCAGTGTTCCTTCTCCAGCTGGTTTTCTTCCAGAGAAAAGAGAATAGGATCCAGATGTGTTTGTTTGTCTATATTGTAACCAGAATCAAGAACATTTTAAGATGCTTCCCATCTTTTAGGCAATGCGAAAATTCATCTAGGAACCTCCATTAATTGCATACTTGCTTTTTTGGGGTGATCTATTCTTTTTTTTTTTCGTAAAGATTTTATTTGGGTTTTCACAAAACATAATACAAATAAAATATCTTTTTTTTGAGAATAGCATGGTCCCAGCTTATCACTTCTCCATATAGACACAAACTCAATTTCATATTCATTTTTGTGTTCTATTCCATATCCTAATGTTAATATTCTATTCCATATCTTAATGTTAATATTCCATATTTTAATGTTTTCTCAATAATTTTTCCCTTTCCTTAGTTTTATCAAGCTTGCTTTTAATTATCTCATTTCTTTCTAAATTCAATTATATATATCTTTTTCTAAGTTTCAATATCTTTCTCATCTTTATACTTTTGTTTGCTTGTTTCAGTTTCATATTTTCTTTTCTCATTAAACAATATTTTCCCCTGTAGTTACTGATTGGAGTATGACACCTTTGTTTCTTGTAATTTTTGTCCATTCAACTCTTATTTAAACTTCAATTTATGCCTTTACAATTATAACATTCAATATAACACATAACTTCCAGTTGAATTCTGCTTGGTACATTCTTAAAATACACACTAGGCTCTTAAAGAGAAAGTATATATATAACAATAATAAATAAAATACTTATTCTATTCCAATTCAGCTCTATCATTAATGTTAGTTATAATCTTTAACATCTTTAACATTTCTTTTCAATGGGATATAATACTTCTTTAGGAACACTTATAATATTTCCATAATTTTTCCATATTTCTTTCATATTCCTCTTCACTTAATTTTTTATAACTCATTAATAATAATTAAAATGTTCCCACCCTGTCCTAATTTCATTCTCTCATTCTCTTTATTTCATTTATTTATTAACAAACATTCCATTACATTACAATGAGTACTTTATCTATCATTTTAATCAGACTTGTTTCATATTTTCTAAGTTTATTTCTATTTCTAATATAACAATACTATCTTATGTACCCTTGCAGAATCCCTCTTTCAATTAAATTTTCACCCATTATCTCTATTTTCTATATAGGCTTATACCTTTTCCCCTGTCTCTCTATATCCTGTTTCTATCCTTTATAACTTCTTTTCCTTTCCCTCTTCCCCCTCTTCTTCTCCCTCCCCATTTTGACCCCTTGACTCTCTAATTCTAATTCTCTCTTCTGTAATCCTCTCTTCTGTTTCTTCCTAATATTGTAATTACTTTTCAAACTATTCTTTTTTTTTAGATCTTAAATTTTTCACTCTCTTTCCCCCCTTTCCTCACCCCCCACATAGAATTACTTGGTCATTAAAGATGGCTTCTTCTTTGTTCCGCCCTTCTTGTTCTACAGCCATTTCTTGTTGTTTCTCATAGTTCAGGATATCCATTTCTAAAAATTGAAATACAAAGCCAGAAAAAACCTCTTCCTTCTTGTGCATCTTCTTTCTGTTTTTAAAGTTCCATTTTCAGTTCTTCCAAGAGTGATACCATTTAAAAAACTTTTGAACAATCACCCGATTGATTTTAGTCCTTTACATCCAATAACCAAAATCCAAAAATCACCAAGTAATCCAAATAATCCAAGGCTGTTTCTTCTTGCTTCTTTTTTCTACTTTCTCTTCCTGGGGTTCTATTAGCTTGTTACAAAGTTTCAGTTGGAATGTATCTTTTAGGAATCTTGTTAAAGTTTCACTGTTAATTCCTTTTACTTCCAGGTGGTCTCTTCCATTTTTCCAGATCCCACCCTTTTGTTTTTTCCTTTTCTCTCCTTTCCTTCTTTTAAAGGATTTTGAAAATCCAGAAGTCCTTATTATCCCTTTGACATTTTATTTTCAGCTTAAATGCCTATTAGGTGGATTTTAGTCAATTTCTTACTTAAATCTCTTAGTTGTCAAATGGGGAAGGAAAGAAAAAAAAACAAATCCTTTCCCTTCCCTCTCTCATTTGCTGCTTCAAAATCTTCTTTGGGAACAATGTTATTCTTTATAGCTCAAATTCCAGGGTACCTTATGTTGTTGTTTTTTCAGTTGGACCCGGCCAACCAAAACTTTCTCTTCTTATCTTCCTCCTGCACATTCTTTTCTGGTCGAGTTCTTCTTTGAGGTGGCCATTTCTGACCACCACTGCAACCGCCTTCGGGAAAGGGAGTAATGGCCAGCTGGAGAGGAGAGATGCGGCTCTCCTTGACCCTAATGGCAGTCTGCCCCATCTTCACCACCTCTACAGGGTGGCTTAGCCCCCAAACCAGCTGGCTTGGGGCGCTTCAGCAGCGAGCCCGGATCGAAACCACGCATGATCGCAGATTTCGGTCCATCACCAAGGAAGCTCAAACCAGAAGTCCCTTTGGTGATCTATTCTTAAAGGTTGCCTGTTGTTGATTAAGTACAGAGATCAGTAGCCAACTACCAATGCCCTTGATCCTCACCATGCTCCATGTTCTACTGTTTTTTTAAAATGTTGCTTAGTTTAAAAGTTAAGTAGAAGTAGGTATGCTATAAAACAAAATAATTTCTCGCTTCACCTATTTGCATTAAAGCTATGTTCCCCAAATTTGGATAGATTATCCAATTTGGGTAAAAATGGTTTTTGTTTGAATAACTACATCAAATCCCATTACTCATTACAACTGAGACATTTAAGGATTGACTTAAAGCTTGCCATGTGCATTAAAATTCATTTGAAAATTTCCCAAAGTATTCTTCTGTGATGAAAATCAATGCAATTAACAAATGGAATTTGTTGAAATGATATAAAGATTGGTCAATGATATCATTTTTTTAAATGCAGGTAGACCTTCTGTTGTGATTCAGCAACCTTTCAAAGTTATGACAATGCCAAAGGAAAAGACTTACAACTGTTCTGTAATGTTTGATAAGATTTTCTGCTTTGGATAATGAGGGGAAAGTTAGGGAAGCAGTGCATTAAAGTTTTGTAAGTATTAAAAAGCATTTTTAAGGATTAGTTTGTCTGTTTTGCAACTGATGACATCCTTTATCAAAGTTATTTCTCAAAATAATAGGCCAAATAACAAATTACAGGACAAAATAAATAAAAGGACAAAATAAAAGGACAAAAACAATAGAGGGTAACTAACCAAAGAGAGAAGCAAACTGGAATTAAGGAGAAACTTCCGAACATTGAGCACAATTAACAGTGAGAACAATTAAAGTGGAATAACCTGCCTTCAGAATCATGGGTGCTCCGTCACCTGAGGTTTTTTTAAAAAGAGATTGGACAATTGTTTGCTTGGAATAATACAGGATCTCCTGGTTAAGCAGGATTTGGACTAAAGGATCCCCAAGATCCCTTCCAGATCTATTCTGAATTGGAAAAAAAAGCACATCTTTCAGGCAGACCTCTTTTAGAGACTTTGTGTAAACATTCTTCAATATGTTTCTATTTTTCAGCCACTATCCTTTGTTTCTGAATAATATGCCAGAGAACAATTGATACATATTTTTGTATGAATTATGTAAGCTATTTGTACTTTCTACACATTTTAGCATTCACCTTCTGGGTAACTTCCTGATCAAGTTGTCCAAGGAAAACATGCAATTGTCCAAGGAAAACATTTAACAAATGCCAGATGGTTCTCAAAAGCAGATTTCTGGCTCTTCCTTATATGATAGTGAGCTTCCAGGTTAATATGACTATCTCAAAATAATCAATTGAAAAAAGCAAGTTCACGAACAAGGAATTCTATATTATATTTTCAGATCTTGGAGAGCAGGGAGGTTAAATAAAGGAGTAAATCTCTAATGAGAGGTACTATTAAACTAGGGACAAAGTTTCATAACCTAGAATTCTCTCAGGAGATTTCCCTTGACAGCAAACACTTGTTTTGAGATAATAAACTGTTGTGTGTCTGCACTGTGCTTTGTGTATTTGAGAGGAAAAAAAGGTCCATGACCAGTCATTTCTGGTTTTCCCACCCTTCTGATTACTTGACCCTTTGAGAAAGTTATGCTTGGAAATCATTCCTTTTGTAGCAGAAACAATACGTCAATAAAGCCATGTGGAATCATCACCACATGATCTCTTGAAGGGGAAGGGAGCCCAGAAATTAGTGGCATGTCAAAAGTTGATCCAGCCATCTTCCTGCAGGTGAAACTGACCCAAATCCTAGCAGCAATTAAGCTTTCATTGTTCTTTTTTATATTGATTACAAAACAGAGAGAGATCCATAAATAATAGGATTTCTCCAGGGGTATGTACACATCTAATGTATATTTTTTTCTTTTACTTGGAATCCTCTGAAAAGTTTATGGAAACATCTTCTTCCTCCTCCTCTTCCTCTTCTCCTCCAAAACTAAGTGATGAGATTCAGTGCTGAGAACAGCTGATAATTATTTCCACAGCACTGAATTACAGAATGTATTGCCACAAATATCCCCAACTCAAAATAATCATAAATGGGGGGTAGATAAATTTTGGTAGGTAGGTTAAACTTAAGTATAACATTTCCTTCCGTACTGAGCTTAACTTCTCATGATGTCATTGATACGTGGTTTGCCATTCTCTTTTTCTGATTTTTTTTTTTGGGGGGAGGGATTGTAAACTCCATTTGGTCTTCCATAAATAAATAAAGGTTTCATAGTGCTTGGGAGAGCAGACAAGTTTGCCAGGATTATTCAACTCTATCATTATGGATATTAGTTATAACTAGGAGATAGAAAAGCATAACTGCATTTTTCTGGACATCTTATTAAAGAACTTACATCAGAAAAACCAACCTCTTGTCTGAATTGCCATTGTTCCCTTTAATTTCCCTTTCCCCATTACACTTTATTGAATCTATGGAAAGGATAATATTTTGATACTAATAACTCCACATTATTGTACAGAAAGGTCAATATACAATATACAAAATATTTTGTAGTATTTGTCAGAACAGAGAAACTAGATTTAGTATCATAATTAAAACTCTTTTGCATACAGATGTCCTTGACTTAGTTCAACAACTAGGGCTGGAAAATTCATCATTAAGCAGAGCATTAAGTGAAACATTACATGCCCTAATTTTACACTTCTTTTGCTGTGGTTGTTAAGTGAATCACCGAAGTGGCTACATGAGACATTACGTGCTCATGATTTGCAACCTTTCCTGCCAGCTTTCCCACTGACTTTGCCTGCCACCATTATAAGCACTGCAACCATTATAAGTGGGAGCCAGTGGCCATCACTAGGGTGATTTGTTGGTGATTTCAGGATAGGCCCTAAGTCACTATTTTCAGTGCCATCAAAACTTTGAACCACAGTTAAACAAATTGTTGTAAATTGAGACTTCCCGTAACAAGATACCTATGAAACCAGTACGTGGAGAAACAGAACAATTTGAGATAGATAAAATACTAGATTCTAGAATACGAAGACATACTATTCAATACCTAATGTGATGGAAAGAGTATCCCGAATCAGAGGCATCCTGGGTGAATGAGTTGGATATGTGTGCAGATAGACTGAGGCAAAGATTCCACAACCTTCATCCTGATAAGCCAGGGCCCGTTATGTAACCCCTACATCGTTATCCCTTTGTCTAATGGGTTCTTGTATTCTAGGAAGAATCTTGGTAGAGGGGGCCACCTGTCACAACTCCAGTGACAAACGGATTGGAGCCAAGACAGCCGAGATGCAATACAACCATAGTCATTTACTTACCTTACATTGATTGTGTTACCACGTTGGCGTTATGTTGGGGATTCCTTAGATGATAGACATCAACTTCCTGGTAAGGAGTGGTGCAATAATGAAGATTAATGGCTGAATATCAAGAGGGTGGTGGTGTAGGAATGGTGCGGGGCAAATGGGAGATAGGGTGAATTGCCAAGGAGGTGCATGGAATCACCGATAAGGGGAAAGGTGCAGTTACCATGCTTCTTTAATTTAAGGATATGGATGTTAGGCAGCAAAGGCGGCCGGAAGGCGATTATAGTAATTATGTTATTATCCAGTGTATAACATGTATAAATACAGCTCTGGGTTGCAATGAAAAACAGAGCTGACTTTAACAGATTTTGATCACTGTTACCTGTTGTTGTGGTGTGGGAGACGAATAAAAACTTCACTGAAGCTACACGAGTGAGTTGGTATCTTATCGTTCACCCCCTCAATATTGGACGAACAGCTGACATTCTGCCTGTGTAGGTGGTTGGACTAGAAGACCTCCAAGGTCCCTTCCAAGTCTATTATTCTGTTCTGTTCTGTCCTGTCCTATTCTATATTTGCTCCTAGATTACTAAAGTCTTAATACAAAACTGCTTTGAAAAAGGAAACCAACACAAATGGATCAGTATGACATATGTGTGGTTTGAATGATGGGTATCATCTGTTTGGGTACATTCATGTCTCCAAACACTCTTTAATTGCAAGGATGCAATTTGGATGTTATTACCACATGTATAGTTGCAAGTGGGTTCAATGGATAGAATAGGAAAGTTCACATCTTCACAACATTCTCATCATTATTGTTGCTGTTCTCCAGAAGTTAAAGACAACTCTTAGAATCACAGCAATATAGATGTACAATACATTTGCAAGGGACATCGATTTGGAGAAAAAAACACACACTAGATTTTCTGCAGATATATTGTAAATATGATATTAGAGCTATCATTAACTCAAAATCCTAATCACTGGGATGATAGGCTTACCACCTTTCCCTATTGGAAGTGCTAATTGTATCAGATTGCAATATTATAAATTAAGCGTCTAGTTTTAAGTTTTGCCCTGGATTTTTTTTTCCAGGCAAGTGTGTTGAAATCGAAGACTATCCCCCACCTTGTTTTTTAACATAAAGGATTCAGTTGTGTCTGACATCATGAAAAATGTGTTGATTTCCAATGTGTTTTCTCCTTGTTTTTATGAAACTGAATCTACAGTATGTGCAAGAAGTGTAATTTATTAAATGTCATGGATGGGTCATCTAGACCAGTAGTTTGAACAAAAAATTCATATCCCATGATTCTGAAAACTGAAAGGTTAATACATAACAGATGCTGCTTTAGAAAAAAACCATTACTGGCAATGCTTTTCAATCAATGAGATGCCATTATGAACCAATTTATTTTAATCAATGGGCCTTTATTACTTCATTTACTAAGAGAGGCCATATGCAGTTCATATAAAATAGTCTGTAGTCTCCTGCCAATATTTCTTCCCCTTCTCCCTCCCCAAACGCTCTTTTTTCTCTTTCTACCTGGTTTGTATTTAGCCTCCATTATAAGCAAATAATGTGACTTTTTTGAGTCAATGAAATCCTAGTTTAATTATAACTCCTTACTTCAGAGTTCAGAAATTAAATTATCTCCTACCTGGAAAAGTCCCATTTCACAATCTAAGCTACATTTGCTATCTTAAAGTTGAACAAAATTTTTGCCTATGATTCTCTAACAGTTTTAGGCATTATAAAATTGGAAGTTATCATTCGGGCCATGATCCTCTGCAGGTGTACACATCTGAATTCAAGCATTCTTGATAGATGGTGGGACAGCTTTAAATGTACATAGTCTGTCAATGAAGGTTTATTGCCTCCCTTGGTCATTGGTTTATTATTTATTTGAAAACTATACATCCCCTGCCCAACACAACTCTGGGCAATGTAGAATTAGCAAACAGCAAAATAAATAATTGCATAAAAAATCAGTTAAAATAAGAACTTTGAGTGTGCTTATGTCTCTGAATGTTAAATCATGGTAACTGCTTTGTTAAATCCCTGAAGTTTTCTGAGCAGGCCTGGTGCCACAGTGTTAGAGTGCGGTATTGCAGGCAATCTCTGCCCTGGAGTTCGATCCTGATGGGGCTTAAGGTTGACTCTATCCTTCTGAAGTCAGTAAAATGAGGACCCATATTGTTGGGGGCAACATGCTGACATTGTAAACCACCCAGAGAGTGCTGTAAAGCACTATGAGGAGGTATATAAGTTCAACTTACAGCCTCAAACCCTCAGAACTTCAACCTCAAACTGTCTACCATGGACCTCACCCCATTTTTAAGAGGTCCTTAAAGTGCACCAACATGCCTACCGTCCCTGTCTTACTGTCCCCATTTATCTGTATTTACTTCCTGCCGCGGCTCAAGTTTAGTTGAAGTTACTGACAGTTGAATAAAGAGCTGAACTCAATTCCAGTCTCGAATCTACTTTGTTCTGGCAATAGAACACTGGCGACAAAGATGGGATTGAGTGAACAAAGACCATAAGTACGTGGCAATGTATGCCGAGAAATCAATGAGATGGCCAGCAACAACGCGCCACCCGCACCGTTCAACCCAGCCGAAGAAGACTGGGAGTCATATATTGACAGGTTCCTGTTGTTTCTGGAGAGTAACGAACTTCAAGGAATCACTGACAAGAGGAAGAGAGCCGTATTCCTTACGCACTGCAGACCAACCATTTTCAAAATGGCAAAAGTGTTGGCAAAACCGCACGATGTCAAACAGATGGCATGGCCGGACCTGAACCGAATATTGAGAGCCCACTACGCGCCTGTTGTTTCCAACCTCATTCGAAGACACAAATTTTATAAATGGGATCAACGAGAAGTCAAGAGTATTGGGGATTTCATAGCAGCACTAAGGGACATTGGAGGAGCATGCGAGTTCCTCAACATGGACGAAGCCATGAGAGATCGCATGGTCCTCGGATTGAGAGACACTACCCTACAGAGCAAACTACTCAATCGACCCAACATCACTGTTAATGAAGCCATCGCTGAAGCAACCGCAACTGAAGTGGTAAAGAAATCAGCGGCTACAATGCGACAAATGAATCCAGCCAGCAGCCCAAGTCAAAGCAGAGAAAAGAAAATGGAAGCTAACCAGAAACATACTACCACAGCCACCCACCATGAAGATATTGATTCCTCAACCGATACTGAGGAGGAAGACGAAGAAGTAAATAGGCTCCAGGCAGAATGGAACCGGTGTGAAAGAAGGGAAAGAAAACCTGAGTTTCAGTATGCCAGATGCGGAAGAAATCACCCATATTCAGAGTGGCATTTCTTGGATGCCATCTGCAGACACTGTGAAAAACGGGGGCATATTGCAAGGGTCTGCCAAAACAAAAAGAGCTATAGTCCTAAAAGATGAGGCAGCACCCCCCACCCCAGGAATAAGGAGAAACCAACCGGAAGCCACTGGAGCCGAGAAAATAGAAGCCAACGACTCAATGAAAAAGAAGAAACACACCAAACAATTACCATTGGGAGTGCCAGAGCAACAGATGCCAAGAAGGTTCGCATAACTGTTAAAATAGAAGGGGAGCCATACAAAATGGAAGTGGACTCAGGCTCATACTTGTCAATGGTATCGTGGAGTACAATAAAAAACTTAATACCAGATATATGAAGAAAAGAACTCGAAGAGCAAAGCCTGACATTAAAAGATTACCAAGGCAACAAAATTCCGGTAGTAGGACTGGGACATTTTAAAATAAAATTCAAGAAACATACCGAGGTCCTCCCATTGACAATCATCGATTGAGACCACCCCAGCCTGCTTGGTCTAGAGTGGTTCGCACCCTTGGGGATTGAAGTGATGGGAATCAACAGCATCACCGAAGCAGACTGGGAAGGAAGCCTGACGAAAGAGTTCCAGGACGTATTCGACGGGACTTTAGGCAAGTACAGTGGGACCCCTATCTCATTTAGCCTAAACCCAAATATAGCTCCCATTCGGTTAAAGGCCAGATGCGTCCCCTTTGCCTTAAAGCCAAAAATTGATGAGGAACTGAACAAACTCATCACTCAAGGGGTGCTAGGGCCAATCGACCATGCTAGATGGGAAACCCCGATCGTGACTCCCGTAAAACCAGATGGGTCTGTGAGCATCTGTGGTGACTATAAGGCCACCTTGAACCAGGCATTGCAGCAGAGCGCATATCCCGTTCCAGTAGTCCAGCAACTTTTGCACTTGCTGTGGGGAGGAAAAGTTTTTGCAAAACTTAATCTTGCCCAAGCATATCAACAATTGCCAGTTGACCCCAAGACGGCAGAGGCATAGACTATTGTAACACATAGAGGAGCATTTAAATGCAACAGATTACAATTTGGTGTCAGCATGGCCCCAGGCGTTTTCCAAAGTCTGATGGAACGCCTCCTACAAGGACTAAAATGGGTGGTCCCTTATTTTGATGATGTGTTAATATCCACCGGAAATAAAAAACAACTACAAGACCGGCTGAGGGCAGTTTTGAAAAGATTTAGGGAAGCAGGACTAAAAGTCAAAAAAGAAAAATGCCAACTTATAACAAATCAGGTCGAGTTCCTGGGATACCTTATAGATGAAGCAGGGATAGACCCCACCAGAAAAAAAAAGAGCAATAAAAGAAGCACCCAGACCAAAAAACAAAATGGATTTGCAGGCATTCTTGGGACTCATTAATTTTTATAATATTTTAATGCCGCAGAAGGCAATTATAGCGGAACAACTGCATAGACTGCTCAATAAAAAAGCCAATTGGAACTGGGGCCAATGTGAAGAAGCCACATTTCAGCGGATTAAAGACTTAATAACGTCCAAATCTGTGTTAATCCAACACAGCGACACACTGCCATTGACTGTCACCTGCGACGCATCACCTTTTGGCATAGGCACAATGCTTAGCCACAAGCTACCTGATGGCAGAGAAGCACCGATCGCCTTTTACTCCAAGACGCTGTCAAGAGCCGAAAGAAACTACAGCCAACTGGACAGAGAAGCTTTGGCTGCTATCTTGGGTGTAAAACGTTTTCACTAATACCTTTATGGTAGGTCATTTTCCTTAATTACTGACCACAAACCACTACTAGGAATCCTAGCAGGAGACGAGCCACCCCCAACATCCTGTCTCCAAGGATGACATGATGGTTGGAATTTCTGGCAGCCTACAACTACAAGCTAATCTATCGACCAGGAAAAGCCATACTCCATGCCAATGCACTGAGCCGTTCACCCCTACCAGACCACGACGACGACCCAGCTCCCACCACATGCACCCTGCAAATTGAAACAATACCAAACCTGCACATCACCGCATCAGACATTGCAAGGGAAATCGCTAAAGACACACTAATGGCCCGAATCCTGAACTGAGTGGGGAGAGGTTGGCTGGAAAGCAACAAAAATGAGACTTTTAAACCATTTAAAACCTGGCAAACTGAACTGTCAATTGAAAAAGGATGTGTATTGTGGGGGGATAGGGTTATTGTTCCAAGAAAATTACAAGAAGATGTGCTGAACATGTTACATGAGGGACACCCAGGCATGGTAAAAATGAAGTCCTTGGCCAGAAGCTACGTCTGGTGGCCAGGAATAGACAAAGACATTGAGAAATGGGTAAAACATGTAATTAATTCCAATTGTCCAGACCTAACCCTCCTTTAGCACCGGTCCTTGACTGGGAGACACCCAGAGGCCCCTGGTCAAGGATCCACATAGACTTCGCCGGACCCACAAAGAGATATACATTCTTAATCATCATCGATGCATACTCAAACTGGTTAGAAGTCAGCATCATGAGCTCAACAACAACTGAAGCCATCACTAAACAACTCAAGAAACTGTTCACCACACACAGATTACCGGACATGTTAGTCTCGGACAACAGCCCACAGTTCACAGCTTTAGCTTTTGAACAATTCCTTGCAGAACAGGGCATATGACATGCTCTGACATTGCCAGCTCACACAACAGTGAACGGATGGATGTAACGCATGGTTCGGTATACGAAAGAAGCATTAGAAAAAACCGAAGGAGGTGACATGCAAGATAAAATAAATACAATGCTCACGATTCAACATATAACACTGTGAACATCAATGAACAAGAGTCCAGATGAACTTTTAATGGGCCGAAAATTGTGAACATATTTCGACAGACTACACCCTACCTACAACCCCGAGAAGCCACCAGACTCCTTCAGTAAGTACCGCACGTTTATACCAGGTGACTTGGTATACGCGAAAAATCTTATTGGTGACCCATTGTGGTTACCGGCCACGATAACACAAATAACAGGCCCCCGGTCGTACCGTTTGGAAACGATGGACAGCAGAACCTGGAAAAGGCACATAGACCAACTACAGTCTAGAAACCTCGAACGCTACACCGATACACCCTGAAACATAGAACAAACCCAGTCACAAGAGACAATAAGTAATAATAAAACCAGAGAAGGGGGAGAACCCTTAAAGATTAAAGAAAGGGAAGACCCTCCTGTCACATGAGCACAAACAGGCCACCAACCAGAAACAGAAAGCCAAAGCACAAATAAAAACTACTTACCAATAGACGTTTTCGAAAGGAGGAAGCTAGAAGAGAAGCAGGGGAGAAGCAGCCAAACCGACTCTACCTGTCCGGGTAAACCAGAAGGGAGCGGCAAAGCCCGTCCGACCAACCTAACAAGGATCAGCAAAAGAGGCAAGGCTGACTCACTCTTCTAGGAGATTCCAGAGAGAAGGACGTGAGAGACATCGATCCTGTCCGAGCCGGTGGAAAACAACACAGAAACTGAACTGCACAGGTCAATGAGGACTGACAAAAGCCCCGCCTACTTGTGTGACTACATCACGTAAGGTTGGACCGCACCAAGAGGGGAGGGGTGTTGTATATAGATATTTACATATTTATAATACCACGTTCTGATTGGACAGCCACTACCGCCTAGTGATTGGTAGTTAACAAAGCATTATGATTGGCCGCCTAAACAACGGGAGGTTTAAAATGATGCCATTGGTTGCGAGCCGTGAGCAGCTGCTATAAAAAGGGCTGCCGCGGTTCTAGTTTAGTTGAAGTTACTGACAGTTGAATAAAGAGCTGAACTCAACTCCGGTCTCGAGTCTACTTTGTTCTGGCGATAGAACAATAACAATAACAACAACAATGTGCTATTACTATTTCTTGGCAAGATTTTTGGAACTGATTCGCCATTGCCTCCTTCCTAGGTCTGAGGCAAAAAAGGTCACCCAATTGGGTTTGGGTCTAAGACTGGATTAGAACTCAACTTTGGACCTAAGATTGGATTTGGGCCTAAGACTTAAATGGTAGCCTGGTGCCTCAACCACTACACCAAATTGGTTCTCACATGACCGTTAGTGGGTACTTGCTCCCAATATGCCTTATATACTTTTCAATCATTCTGGCCCAGCATCTAAGAAACAAGTCATGTTTTGAATGTCCTTCCATGTATTAGAGGTGGGAAATAGATTATTCCCTGGGTCATCTACTGCAGTGGAAAATAAAAGTGTTTTTATTGTTAAAAATATTCCCCCTAACATTCATCTACAATTTGTTTTTCTATAGTTTAAGATATTACTCCATATTTTGAGCTTTTGAATTGGAAGGAAACTTGGAGGTCTTTAGTTCAAACCCCTGCTCAAGCAGGAGACCCTATACCATTCCAGACAAGTGGCTGTCCAGTCTCTTCTTAAAAGCCTCCAGTGATGGAGCAACCACAACTTCTGAAGGCAAGGCGTTCCACTAGTTCTCAATATTAGGAAATTTATCTTAGTTCTAAGCCTCTTCTCTCTTTGATTAGTTTCCATCTGTTGCTTCTTCTCCTGCATTCTGGTGCTTTGTAAAATAGATTGACTCTTTATTCTCTATGGAGTGCCTCAAATATTGGAACACTGCTGTCATATCATCCCTAGCCCTTCTTTGCATTAAACTAGAAAAACCCAATTCCTGCAACAGTTCTTCATATGGTTTAGCTTCTGGTCCTCTAATTGTCCTTTGTTGCTCTTTTGTGCACCCTTTCCAGACTCTCAACTTTGTTTATAATATGGTGACCAAAACTGGATGCAGTATTCTAAGTGTGGTCTTATTAAGGCTTTATAAAGTGGTACGAGTATGTCACATGATTTTGATTTCATCCCTCTCTTAATGCAACCTTCTGGTTCATATTTAAGTAACTGTCTCCTAAGACTCCAAGACCCCATTTGCAATTACTAGTATTGAGCCTGGTTTTATCTAATGTGTATCTGTACATTTTGATTTATCTTGCCTAAGTGTAAAACCTTATTTTTTTT
Organism: Pseudonaja textilis; assembly: GCF_900518735.1. The sequence goes on from NW_020769353.1 coordinate 7,670,959, forward strand.
CTACATTGAATTTTATTTTGTTAGATAGGCCCTAGTGTTCAAGTTTGTCTTTCATGCTTAAGGACTTGAACCAGTGGTGGTACTCTACTGTTTTGGCCCAGTTCTGCCAAGCTGGTAGCGGTGATGAGTAGTGGAGATCAAACTGGTTATCTCCGCCACTCTGCTGTTGGGTCAACCCACCAGCTGCCATAATCACCTTTACCTTCTGCTTTTGAAGCGCAGCTGCTTTGCACGGCACAGAAGAGTGCTGCGCGGCAGCTGCTGAAGTGATCAGGAAAGTGCAGGCTTGCAGGAGATGAGTTGGAAAGCCTCTGTGCCTGCACAAAGTGTGTGTTTGGTGCACATGTGCATACAAAGTGTGTGCATGAGCACAAAGTGCGCCCATCAAATCACACCAACTGAACTGGTGATAAAAGTTTTTGAATCACACCACTGACTTGAACTCACGATCTTCTGGTTTCTAGCCTGGTGCCTTAATCACTAAATCATAGTGGCTTTCCAGTTAAGTACACTTTATTTTTATTTATTTGCTTGTTCATTACATTTTTATGCAGACCATCTCACTGTTACAGTGACTTTGGGCTGCTTACAATGTGATGAAAAGGTAAAAAAAGATAATACAGAATGATTAAAATTAAATGGATTAAGTAAGAAGCTAATTTATGCTTCTATTAATCTAGAATGCTCCTTCATCACTTATTCATTAACATTTTAAAACAAAACTGTATCCAAAGCTCTTTGAAACACGTAATGAATAACCATTTAAAACATTTACAACTTAAATAAAAATTTTAAAAAATGCTGTGATACAGACAGAAGCAGAGCAGTCATCATATTCCTAAACAATATTAATTAAAATTCAATTAGAATACGCTCAAAATATGACTAAAAATCCCAGAAAAATAAAAAAGCTTTTTACCTGGCACTGAAATTGTGCTGATGTGAATGCCAGTAAAGTCCCTCTAATACAAGAATTCCATAAATGGGAGCCACCACTGAACAGGGTGCATCCCACTTTCTTCTTGTTGTGGATCGAGGAAATGAGAGGCTAGACCAGAGCATAAGTGGAACAGGCTTTATTCAGGGAATAAAGGGTCGTCGCGTCTGCTTACTAACAGGCAGACCTGGCTAGCGAACAACGACTGGCTCAGCCCGACAGCCGGCTTTTATAGCCGACTGTCAAACGGAGCCAGCCAATGGGAGCAGCTTGTGCTCCCGCTTAAAGAACGGACCTGGTTGGAAACCCCAACCGGTCCCCAAGACACCCCTTCCCCCTAGATGGGAACACGTATAGTCCTTGAGATACGCCGGTGGTCTGTGTTGGCGACCGGAGCGACGTAACTTGGGAGAGTCACTGGGTGATGATAAGTTCGTGGAGTCCTGGTCAGAGTACATAGGGGGCCGAGCCCGGCTTGGTGCAGGATCTAGAGCCTGGGGAAAGTCTCTGCCTTCGGGCTGGGTTGGAGAATAGTCTTTGCCCGAATGGCGGATGCCTTCGCTGGAGAGGAATGGTGGCGTCTCCGGCTAGCAGTCCCGGTTTACTGCCTGCTCTCTCTGCTCCATTGGAGACGGCTGGTCTACCAGGGAATTCTCGACTGGACCATGGTGCTGAACCTGAGGGCTGTCCGGTGGAGACGGATCTGGGGTGGTCAGGCTGCTCCATCGTCTCCGCAGCTGGTCCAGGTGCCTCCGCCATACACGACCATCTTCCAGCTGGACCCGATAAGATCTCGGACCTGTGACAGCCACGACCTTCCCCGGCACCCACAGTGGATCCCCCACGTAGTTCCTGGCAAACACTAGGTCCTGTAATGCGAAATCCCTGGCCAGACTGTCAGACCCCAATGGGGTGCTCGCGCAGTAGTGGGGGTGTAGCCTGTCCAAGGTAGTCCTCAGGCGTCTCCCCATTAGCAGTTCGGCTGGGGATTTGTTCGTAACAGTGCATGGTGTGGTATGCTGGCTCAGGAGGAAACGAGACAGTTTAGAGTGCCAGTCCTCTTGGCCGAAACGGGCCAGCGCCTCCTTGGCTGATCTGACAGCCCTCTCTGCCAACCCGTTGCTAGAAGGGTGAAAGGGGGCCGTGAGGACGTGTCTGATGCCCAGATTGGTGACATACCTGCTGAATTCACTTGAAGTGAACTGGGGGCCATTGTCGGAGACCAGGGTGTCAGGGAGCCCATGAGTCACAAAAAAACGAGTTAGTGCTTTGGCAACTGCCTGAGTGGTGGTCGTCGGGAGCAATGCCACGTCGATCCACTTAGAGTACGAGTCTACGATCACTAAGAAGGTCTTGCCATGCATTGGCCTGGCGAGGTCGATGTGGAGCCTTGACCATGGGGCATTGGCACTTTCCCACCTGGTGGGAGCAGCTGCTGGCGGGGCTGCCCTGGATTCCTGACAGGGACGACACGAGCTTACCCACTTGGCGATCTGGTCGTCCATCCCTGGCCACCAGACGTAACTGCGAGCCAACGCCTTCATCCGCACGATGCCCGGGTGGCCCTCGTGCAACACCTTCAGGATGGGAGTGCGAAGGGTGGTTGGGATGACGACTCTGGTACCCCACAACAGGCATCCCTGCAGCTTGGAAAGCTCCTGCTGGCGAGTTTTAAATGGGGTGAAATCAACTGAATAGTTAGTTTCCAGCCACCCCCTCCCCACCCAGTCCAGAACCTGGGCGATTGTTTTGTCCGCTTTTGAATGGGCCGCGATGTCATCGGCAGTCACAGGCAGTTTGAGCTCGTTGATCTCGAAAATAGCATGCACGGGGGCTGGATCCTCAACTGGTGCTGGCAAGGGGCATCGGCTGAGGGCATCTGCATGGCTCAGATTTTTTCCAGGACGATAGACTAGTTTGTACGAGTAAGCTGCCAGGAACAAGGTCCACCTGGTCATCCTGGGGGACAATACCTGGGGGGTTTGCTTGTCCCCGGATAACAGGCCTAGAAGAGGCTTGTGGTCTGTTACTAGTTCGAAATGGTGTCCGAATAGAAATTCGTGGAATTTTTTGACTGCTGCTACTGCATCCAGGGCCTCTTTATCAATTTGGCCGTAATTACGCTCAGTCGCCGAGAGGGTTCGTGAAAAGAAGGCAATTGGTGCTTCGGAGCCATTGGGGAGTCTGTGGCTTAAGACAGCTCCTATCCCAAAAGGGGATGCGTCTGCAGCAAGGACCAGGGGGAGGCGCTGGTCAAATTGAATTAATACAGCCTCCGAGGTGAGTAGGGATTTGACTGCTTCAAATGCGCAATTTTCCTTGTGTCCCCAATGCCATGGTGAGTTTTTATCTAAAAGCCTGTGCAGAGGTTCCGCGACGGAGGCTTTGTGTGGGAGGAATGAAGCATAGAAGTTCAATAAACCCAGAAAGGCTTGCAACTCGGCTTTGTTGGTGGGCGTGGGCGCCTCATGGATTGCCTTGACTTTAGATTCCACCGGGTGGATGCCTGAGGCATCTAGCCTGTAACCTAGAAAGTCCACCTGCCTAGTGGCGATGGCACACTTCTCCCGTTTTAGTTTGAGGCCATGCTGCCTGAACTTCTCTAACACTGCTCTGACTCTCTGGATGAGCTGGGGCCTGTCTCTGGCTGAGACCAGAATGTCATCGAAGTATGGCACTACACCAGGGAGGCCTTGGAGAATTCGCTCCATTAGCGATTGAAAAATACCTGGGGCTACACTTGCGCCAAACTGGAGACGTTTACACCTGAATGCCCCTCTGTGTGTTACTATGGTCTGTAAATCAGCTGTTTGATCGTCAACAGGGAACTGTTGGTACGCTTGTGACATGTCCAGTTTGGTGAAAATGTTGCCCGGTTCGAATGTATGCAATAGGTGCTGAATAACTGGGACAGGATATGCGCTAACCTGTAAATAACGGTTGATTGACGTCTTGTAATCAGCACAAATTCTCAGATTAACGTCTTTCTTAAGTGGGGTGACTATGGGGGTCTCCCATTTGGCGAAATCAGTGGGTTCAATCACCCCCTGTTTGAGGAGTTTGTCCAGTTCCGCGTCCAATTTTGGGCGGATGGCGAATGGTACCCTACGAGGTTTAAGGCGGATGGGAGTTGCCTGGGGGTCAACTGAGAAGGAGATGGGCGTGCCATTATAACACCCTAACTCGCTACTAAAATATCAGCGTAGTCTGAGAATAAAGAGTCAGTATCGGAAGTTGACAGAGCATGGACCCCCGTTACACTAAGGCCGAGAGAGGGGAACCAATCCAACCCCAAAAGACTAGGGAGGGCACCATTAACAACCACTAAGGGCAGATGGCCTTTAAAGGTTTTGAATTGGACTAGGAACTTGCCTTTCCCGAGGACAGGGATGTTCTTTCCTTGGTAGTCTCTCAGGGTGAGGCTGCACCTTTGTAGCTGCTTCCTAGCCAGCCTGGGTTGGATCTTCTTGAGCGTGTCCCAGGAGATGATTGAGAGCGCCGACCCCGTGTCCACCTCCATGCAGCAGGGTTTACCTTCTAAGGAGACAGAAAGTGTAATTTTATTGGGGGTATGAAACGTGTGATTCGCGTGGTAGCAAGTATAGCAGCTCTCTACTTGCCTTTGGGAACCAGGAGAAGGAGATTTTTGTGAAAAAACGTGCGCAGCTTGGCAGACTCTTGCGAGGTGACCTTTCTTGTGACAGTTGTGGCAGCTGGTGTTTTTGAACCTGCAAGACGCCCGGGCATGGGAACCTCCACAGGTCAGGCACAGAAGAGTTTGTTGCGGGCCACTGTTGTTTCTTTGCCTGGTTCCTACCTGCGACTGTCTCGCTGGCTTGAGGCGATGAATGTCAGCGTATTCAGTAGGGCCTTCTTCACTCACCACTTCTTCAGAGTGTATGGAGGAAGTGCTGGGTTTGGGTGCGGTGCCCTGGATCTCGGCTGCTGACTGGGCTGAGAGTTCAGCAGCCAAGGCTTCTTCAACGGCCTGGGGAAGGTTTAAATCTTTCCTGGCCAACAGGCGTCTTTGGAGCCTTAGGTCTCTTACCCCACAAACGAGTTGATCGAGCAGCATGTCGTCCAGATAGTTCTTAAACTCACAGTGAAGAGCTGCTGTTCTCAGGGCAGCCATGTATTGGTTGATGGACTCCCCCTCGGCTTGCTTCCTTATTCTGAATGCGAAGCGTCTAGCGATTTGGGACGGTTTCGGTGAATAGTGGTTGGAAAGTGTCTCCAACAGCTCAGACCATGGAACATTCTTGATCTCTCGTGGTGCCAATAGTGCTGTGGCGGTATCGTAGACTGCAGCCCCGCAGTAGCTGAGGAAGTATGATTTCTTCCTCTGCTCCGTAGCATCAGCCAATCCGATGGCATCAATAAAATGGTTAAAGCGATTCCTGTACAAATCCCATTTTTCTTCATCTGGTTTGAACAGTGGGAATGCCGAATTGACATTCATTCTGGATCACTCAGTCTCTTGGCAGACTGGTTTGTCTCTCTGGGTGTTCGTGGCCCTGTTTATTGCTAACCGTGAGCGTTGGCGGCTGTGGCTGCAGCGCCCTTGACTTGCTCAGTGACTCCAGCCTTGAGGAGGCAGTTTGTATTTTTGCGCTCTCTGCAAGCGTTTGGCGGCTGTGGCTACAGCGCCGTAACTGACAGCAGTTCAAATTTCGCGCTCCCTAGAGAGCGTTGGCGACTCTAGGCTACAGTGCCGAACTTCGCTTGAGTGGCTGAATTCAAACGACAGCGGTTTGAATTTGGCACTCCTTCGCGAGCACGGGCGGCTGCGGCTTCAGCGCCCTACTTTCACTAACTGTAGCATTCTAACTCGAGCAGCTACAACGCTCGTGACTTTCTCTCTGGGGTGTCAGCGATCTGAGCCTGAGCTCCTTGTGAGCGATACGGCTGTGATTCAGCGCTTGTTATTCCGTGACTTCAGCTCTCTTTGAGTGCTTCTGGCTAGCCTTCCGATCCCACCTTCGTCGCCAGTGTTGTGGATCGAGGAAATGAGAGGTTAGACCAGAGCATAAGTGGAACAGGCTTTATTCAGGGAATAAAGGGTCGTCGCGTCTGCTTACTAACAGGCAGACCTGGCTAGCGAACGATGACTGGCTCAGCCCGACAGCCGGCTTTTATAGCCGACTGTCAAACGGAGCCAGCCAATGGGAGTGGCTTGTGCTCCCGCTTAAAGAACGGACCTGGTTGGAAACCCCAACCGGTCCCCAAGACATAACACTTCTTATGAAGTTATGTGCGTGTGGGAGGTTTATATTGCTTAAATCTTGAAGTCAAATAAAAGTAATAGCTATTATAATCCAGATTTGTTTCATTTGCACAAGTGCCAGAAGTTTTAAAGTTTAAAAATTTAAAGTTTAAAAGAAAAAAAAAGAGATGGGAAAAAATCTATTTAAGTCATTGGGAAAATCATGTGGTTTATATGATGATGTCAACAATTTGAACCAATATCATTGCTTTGTTTGACCCCAATGAACTTGCTTTATTTGACCCCACCTGTTTGCCAAAAGATATGATTTGCAGTTTACATTACCCACTACATTTCAATGAAATGTGGAATTAAATGTCATCTCATATAGCACTATGTGGAAGATCATAGTTCACTGGTAAAGGACATGCTTTGCATGTGGTAAATCCAAAAGTTTATCCTTGGCATTTCCACTTCATAGAATTACAAAACTAGAAATAGGAAAAAACATGTTTTTAAATCTCTGAAAACCTCATTGCATCTGGTTATATTTTTGAGAGGCATGCTTATGTTGTTGATGTTGTTAATTGATTGAGCATTACCTCAAAAATAGTGTAGAAATATTAATTATAAGGTTCTACCCTGATTCTGCCATCCACTTTACCATTTCTATAAGTCACACTCTTTTGCAAAGCTTTTTACCATTGCTTGTTGGATTTTCCTAGAAATATGTGGGTACTTTCTGTTTTTATTTTGACACCCCAAAAAAAGCCACGTGTTCCTAATTTCAACTTCCTTTGATACACGATTCATGACAAAAACTCTGTGTTGGAGAGTGAAGACTCTGAATAACCAAAGAGACTAAAACAATGGGTTCTCTATTCTATATGACTTTGTGGCCCTTTGTGAAAAGAGGTGTTGAGCTCAGAGATGGTAATGGGGTGGGATTCAAATTTTTTAACAACCGGTTCTGTGGGCGTGGTGAAGTGGGCGTGGCTTCTTCTCCCCCCCCCATTTTTTTTTTTTTTTGCCTTCTGGGCTCAAGGAAGCCTCCTGGGCGAAGCAGTAGGACAGCGAGGGAGATCCCGGCACAGCTGATCATCACAGCTGATTGTCGGGTGGGGAAAAAAAGTAAATACCTTAAGGAGTAACTAGGTGGGGAAGAATGCAGTGAGCGATATTGCACATGTGTGATAAGGACTGACTGGGCAGGAAGGGGAGGGGCAGGCAGAGAGAGGTGGGGCCAGTCAGGGGCACGATTTGCCCGTTCTCCGAACTGTGCAGAATCGTAACAACCGGTTCTATAGAACTGGCCCGAACCGGTAGAATCCCACCCCGGATGGTAATATCTATGGTGGGAATGTTTTATGTGTCCACTTACATTCCTCACCTTTGTGAGCTGGGGAATTCTGGGAGTTGAAACCCAGACATCTTCAAGCTGCCAAAGCTGAGAAACAATGACTTAGAGGGAAGAGTTGCTTTTGTCTTAATAATCTTCCTAGAGAATAAACCTCCATGGAGAGGTTTAGAAATGATTCACAATTATTTTCAAATATATTTCCATCACCTCTTCTAGAGGCAGGAATGTTGCCATGCAAACACACACACACACACACACACACACACACACACACACACACACACAAAGGGGTTGGCTGCTGGGCGTTCACAGGGGTTTGGGAGAGCCCCTAGTTAAGATTCTGCACAGTTCAAAGAACCCACAAATCCCACTCCTGGCTGGCTCCGCCCACTCTGCCTCTCCCCTTCCAGGAGTCGCCATGCGGCCCATTTTGGATACAGGTAAGTGCAGGGTGTGCGTGGAGGCTCGGGAGGGCGAAAAATGGGCTAAAAGTTCAGGAAGGCTGGAAACGAGCCCTTTTCAGCTTCCAGAGAGCCTCCAGAGCCCGGGGAGGTTGTTTTCACCCTCCTGGAGGCTTGATGAAAGCCTCCAGAGCCTGAGGAGAGCAAAAACATCCCCCCACCATAGTACAGGAGGCCAACTAAGCCATGCCCACCATGGCCACAACCATCCAGAAACCAGGCAGAGAAGCCATTAGCATCACAATGTCCTTACCTAATGAATGGGTGAAGAAAAAATCATTTCATAAATCATTTCACAAAGGAATCTGGTAGCTTGTGTGTACATTTCTAGCAAGATCCTTGTTTCTTTTTCTTTCTTTTTTCCTTTTTTTTCCCCCTGGAAGACCAGAAACAATCTCCCTTTGCCATTCAGCATGGAGCAGAAGAGAAGAACAACAGATGAGCTGCCAATTCTCAGATGACATACCCATGCCAAAATATTTACAATAACAAATGCAGCAATCTGCATTCTGGTGAAAGATGGATTTTGAAGAGGAGCAAGGTTTGTTTTTTTTTTGGTCTGTGTGCATGCATGCATGTGCGTGTGTGCCAGCACATGTAGTAATAATAGTAACAAATTCAAATTTCACTGATGTACCCAAGCAAAGTTCAAGTTGCAAAGTTCAAAGAATCCCCATCTCGAAGCATTATATGTCTCTACCATCTGGAAAATATAGGATTTTATATATATTTTAATTAGGCAAATATGTGTACTTCAGAAGGTTATATTGATGTCACTTCCAAGAGCTGCAGGCTTCTGCCAAATCATTAGCTCTCAACCTATAGTAAGAAGGCAAACAATCAAAAAAGAACAATTAGGAACATATGGTAGATATATGCTAATATTGCAACTATACTTCTATGCCAACAGCCAGTACTGAGGTGTACCTTTCCACTTTCCACCAACAAAAGCAGATTTAGAACATAGAAATTACTTTCTGATCATATTGGGACTAGAATCTAAATGTTGAAACTCTGGAAAGAATGTGGAGAAGAGCAACAAAGATGATTAAGGAGTTGCAGGCTAAAACATATGAGAAACATTTGCAAAATTGAGTATGTCTAGTTTGATAAAAAGAAGAGTAAAGGTGACATGATTGTGGTATTCCAATATGTGAACGGTTGCCACAAAGAAGGGGTCTATTCTCCAAATCACTTCTTCACCTGAAGGCAGGACAAGAAGCAATGGATGGAAACTAACCAGTGGTAGGATTCAATTTTTTTTACTACCAGTTCTGTGAGCGTGGCTTGATGGACATGATGTAGCTTGGTGGCTGTGGCTTGGTGGCTGTGGCAGGGGAAGGATACTATAAAATCTCCATTCCCACCCCACTCCAGGAGAAGGATACTGTAAAATCCCATTTTCTCCCCACCTCGCTAACCTGCTTTCCAGCTCTGTTCTCCTGTGCAGGGCAACAAAAGAAGGCCCAGCCAATCAGCTGGGACTCAGGAGGCAGAGAATGGATGGGGACAGGGACAGTCAGAGGTGGTATTTACCAGTTCTCCGAACTACTCAAAATTTCTACTACCGGTTCTCCAGAACTGGTCAGAACCTGCTGAATACCACCTCTGAAACTAACCAAGCAGAGAAACAACTATAATGAAAGAGAAATTTCCTGACAATGAAAACAATTCATTGGAATGGTTTGTCTTCAGAATTTGTGTGTGTTCCATCACTGGAGGCTTTTAAGAAGTGGCTGGATAGCCATTTATCTAAAATTATATAGGGTCTCTCCCTTGAGCAAGCATTGGAATAGAAGATCTTCAAGGTCCCGTCCAACTCCGGTGATGTTCTATTCTGTTCTGTATTTGGTGTGAGCTATCAACAAGTAATTTTAATGGGTCAAATTATTAACTTAGTTTAAATGTAAAAGAAATGAAATCAAGTGTTGATGGAACTCATCAGTATGCTGTTAAATATAATGATTGGCAACAGCTCTTCAGGGTTACAAGGGGATTGGGCCACAGCCTGCCCAAATTTTCCCTATGACTTCATCTCACTTTAGCAATTTTTATGAATCCTTGATACATTGCTCATTCAAAACCAATGATTATGAAACTGTATTTTGTGTGTGCTTTGTTTAAAACAAATGTTAAAAATTCAGTATTACTGAACATATTTAAAAACAATAAATCAATAAAAAATCTTTGAGCTACCCCTCTGAATGGTAGTTGAATATACAGATTTCACTACATCAAATCCAGAAATAGGAGAAACAAATCAGGCATGTATTACAGATTATTATTTTCTACAGAAATAGCATAGACTGCACTTGAACAGGTTTAGGTTTGGATGCAATAGACAATTGTATCCTGCATGTGTGTTATATTGAAATTTCCTGTGGCTGTATTGGATAACAGGGAATATATGAAATCATCAGTCATGCTTAAGGCAGGAATGACAAGCCAAGAGAGAAATTGTCAGAAAAATAATCTTGTCTGAGAAGCAATGGGAACCTTCTCCTGAGTTGATTTTTCTTCCCTTTTTTCTTTTAAAAAAGGGGAAAGAAAAAAGATTAATGCAACCATCCATTTGCAAAATAATGTATCTATATAAAACTGATTAGTATAATGAATTGCTTTCCCAAAGAAATAGTGTGTTGGACCTAACACTGATAGGTAATTCAGGTTTTTCCTATCTGTTATAGCTCGTGACAAGAGTCTTTGATAGAATTATGATTGCAGAGTTGGTCCATTTGCATGAAGTCTCAAAAAGGCATGTAAAATCCTCTTACATGGTGTGGATGGGGTGGTCATATTCTTATTGGAGATTCTTTCCTCTCCTTTATTGCTACCTAATTATGTGAAAGATATCCCAGCTAGGTTTTCTGCCCTTGTTCCTTCTCCATTCCTTTTGTCCTTTCTTTTCCTACCTGCTAGACTTCTGAATAATATTCAAGAGTATAGATTCCTGTATGTTCCCCTTTAAATAGATCAGATCCATATCTCAAGCAGATTAAATAGCAATAGCACTTAGACTTATAGTGCTTTACATCCCTCTCTAAACAGTTTACAGAATCAGCATAATCTCGATCCTCATTTTACCAACTTTCGAAGGATTGAAGGAATCAAACTGCTGACAGTCAGCAGAATTACACTGCAACACTGCACTCTAACTATTGCTCTTATTAAGTTAAAATCTTATTCTCACAATTCAGAGAAAGTGCTCATTTCCTGTCCTTGACTTGGTGAAAAACACTATTATAAATGTTATTTATTTATTCAATTTATATGCCACCCATCCCCCATAGATGAACCCTTCTTAAAAAAAAAAAAAAAACTTACCTGTAATATTTTTACAAATAATTCAAGACAGCAAATATACATAATACCCCTTCCTCCTCTTATTTTTCTCCACCAATAAAAATGAGAGAGAGCAGTTGGTTCAAAGTGATCCAACTGGCTTTCATGCCTAAGGCAGGACTAGAATTTACAGCAAGAGTCTTCAAACTTGGCAATTTTAAGACTTGTGGACTTCAACTCCCAGAATTCCTGAGCTAACATGACTGGAGGAGGAATTCTGGGAGTTGAAGTCCACAAGTTTTGAAGATGTCAAGTTTGAAGACTCCAGATTTACATTCTCTGGGTTTCTAGCTTGGTGTCTTTATCACTAAAATACAGATTCCTGATGATTAGTCCAAAGCATCTCAGCCAGCTTTCATACTTCAAGTGGGACTAGAAATCATAGTCTCCTGGCAATTGGCCCAAAGACACACTGCTGGCTTTGATCCCTAAGGCAGGATTAGAATTCTTTCTTGGAGATTTCAATCTGCCTCATAGTGACTGGACCCTAAATGAATGTACAACTGAAACCATACACGCAACCTTCTACAATGCTGTTACAAATCTAGGACTGGAACAACTAGTAACCAACAACACTAGACTAAACAACTGCCTCGATCTCATCTTCTGCAATAGTTTGAATTTAATTTATGGAATACAAACTAAAGAACCCTTTTCCAGCAGTGACCACAATATGATTGACTTTTGTCTCAACATACGTCCACACAAAAACCACCACAATGACGTAATCCCCAATTATAACTTCAAAAAAGGCAACTATGATCTTATAGACAATGACCTCTCATCCCTTGATTGGCAATCTCTATTTACTGGATGCAATACTGTTGAAGACCATTACAACATATCTTTACTTGAAGTCAAAAGAGTCATCAAACTATATGTACCAACAACAACTCCCAAAACAGAACAAAAAAAAAAGATTGCCCATAACAATAAGGAAACTTCGATCCAAAAAGAGATCACTCTGGCGGAAAAACAAATCTGGTCACGTTGCCAGCTTCAAAAGCCGATACAAAAATTTATGCCACCAGATAAAGACCGAATGCACCAATTATCACATTAAACAAGAGGAAAACCTTCTAAGCACCAATTCCACCAGTGCTTTTTACAATTTTGTAAACAACAAACTAAAAGATTCAAGGTCCATCCCACCCCTGATAGGACCTAATGGTAAAGACTGCAACGACGACACCATTAAAGCCAACATCTTTAACACATTTTTTGGCTCAGTATTTGTAAACAGCAATGGATCATGCCCAGTATTTCCTAGCTGAACCACAGATAACTACAATGATCTAATACATATCGATTTTACAGAAGACAATGTTGAAAAAGCACTTCGCAATCTAAAACCATCTCTATCTATTGGACCGGATGGAATATGTGCCTACTTCTTAAAAAAAAACTACCCACTGCCATAGCCAAACCTCTAAGCATAATCTTTGAAAAATCTTTCAGGACCAGTTCCTTGCCTAACCTATGGTCACAAGCCACGGTCATCCCCATCTTCAAAAAGGGAGACCCCAGCCTAGTTGAAAATTACAGACCAATCTCCTTATGCTGCGTCACCTTTAAAGTCATGGAATCAATTATTAACCAATCCATCATCCTCCACTCAGAGACAAACAACCTACTCTCCAATAAACAATTTGGTTTCAGAAAAAAACTATCCTGTAATCTGCAACTCTTACACTGCAAAAACATATGGACTACACAACTTGATCAGGGCAAAACAATAGATGCAATCTACATAGACTTCTGTAAAGCCTTTGATTCAGTGGTACATGACAAACTACTACTAAAAATAAAATCCTATGGTATCTCTGGACAACTGCATAACTGGATAGAAGCATTCCTGTCAAACAGACAACAAATGGTCAAAATTGGGAGCGTCCTATCAAATTCTGTACCTGTCCATAATGGTGTCCCCCAGGGCAGTGTTCTAGGACCAACTCTCTTCATACTCTACATAAATGACCTCTGTGATCATATTAAGAGCAACTGCGTTCTTTTCGCTGATGATGTAAAGCTGTTCAATACCACAGACAATACTGCTACCCTTCAAAAAGACCTCGACTATGTATCAGAATGGTCAAACAAATGGCAACTTCAAATCTCAACAAATAAATGCTCTGTCTTACATATTGGCAAAAAAAATCAGAAAATAAAATACAAGCTGAATAGTCAAGATCTTGTTGATGATCCAAGCTCTGTCAAGGACCTTGGAATACTCACCTCTAATGATCTAAGTGCTAGAGCCCACTGCAACTACATAGCCAAAAAGGCATTAAGAGTTGTTAACCTAATCCTACGTAGCTTTTTCTCTGGTAATATCACACTACTAACTAGAGCATACAAAACATTTGCTAGACCAATACTTGAATACAGCTCATCAGTCTGGAACCCACATTACGTATCTGATATTAGCACAATTGAGAAAGTCCAGAAATATTTCACAAGAAGAGTTCTCCACTCCTCTACTCGTTGTAGAATACCTTATGCCACCAGACTTGAAATTCTAGAACTAGAAAACCTTGAATTACGCCGTCTTCGGTCTGATTTAAGCATGGTATATAAAATCATACATTGCAATGTCCTACCTGTCAATGAATACTTCAGCTTCAACCATAACAACACAAGAGCACACAACAGATACAAACTCAAGGTTAACTGCACCAAGCTTGATTGCAGGAAATACGACTTCAGCAACAGAGTGATCGATGTCTGGAATACTCTACCTGACTCTGTAGTTTCTTCCCCAAACCCCAAAAACTTTAACCTTAGACTGTCTACTATTGACCTCACCCCTTTCCTAAGAGGTCTCTAGGGGGCGTGCATAAGCACGCCAACGTGCCTACCGTCCCTGTCCTATTGTTTCTTTTATTTTTCTTTTATTTTTCTTATATGTACCCATTTCATGTATTCATAACTATGTATACACTTATACTAATTATCTTGTAAACAATTGACAAATCAAATCAAATCAAATAAATAAATAAAAATTTACATATCCTGATTTCTAGCCTGGTGCCTTTATCACTAGAACAGTGATTTCGTGTTAGCTTGCCATTTGATGGTCATGTCTTGGTTTTGCATCAGCAATGCATGCTCAGGAAAGGAGTTAATGGATTCCTCTGGCTGGGTTCCCCTCTTGCCTTCTAATTTATCACCAGCTGGATGAGCCAAATATCAACTGACTATGAAAGATAAGGGGGTAGGGGGAATCTAGAATTAAAATCCTGGAACAGATCGGAACAGATCTGACTCCTGTGTTCCTCAGTAGGATATATCTTCATTCTGGTTTGTAACAAAGACACAAATCTGACTTTCATGCATTTTTAAATATTCTGCTCAGGTAGTCAGGTCTTAAATATTGAATTGAGTGTTCATTATGGGAAGAAAAGTGGAAGAAAAATAACTACAAAAGACACTAATACTAGTTTTTCCTGTCAAAAAGGCCTAGGGTTTTTTTCTGTCTTGTGTTCAGGATGCCAGATAACTTCTCCCAATCTCCCCTGAGTCCTTTACAAAAAAAAGTTTATTTTAATTTTAAAAGAGAAGAAAGGTGCTTATCCATTGCTGCTATTTTCTGTAATCCTCTTTCTATCTCCTGGAAGTTTCCTTGGTCATTGAAGTTCCCAGTAAGAAAGGAACTACTTCATAATGTCTTTGTCTTAGGATTTAATGGAAGTAAAAGAAGTCTCTTTTGTATGTAAAACACTTCCTGATTTCTTTAGCACACAACTACCGTTAATGGATTCTATTATTTATAGTATTCATTTTAAAGATTGTTTATGCCAAAAATACAAAGGCCAATGGACAAGCTCTCCCCAATTTTCTATCATAAATGCTTTATTTATACAACTTTACTATAAAGGCACCTTGCTGTTTTAGTCAGTAGATGCTGTCCTAACACCAGCCGTGATCCCATGGGCTATTTGAAATAATATGATTTGCTTTTTGTGTCTGCTGCTTCTTTCTTCTGTTCTTCACTGACACCGCCTTTTTTATTTTATATTTTTTTGAAAGTACAAAGTATGTCCGGCTGAAAAACTGTAATAAATCCATGACAGATACTAAATAGGTGCTTATGAAATTGATGCCTGAAAATAAGATGCCTGGTGACTGGAGAGAGAGAGAGAAAAGGAGTCAGAAACAGCCATGGGTTATGAATGAGGCATTCAGAGTCATGGAGAGAATATGATTACAAAAATCAAGGAACTGGCATACAGGGAAACTGAACAAGCTGAGGGTGGCAGGATCTTTGATTGGGCAATGCAATTGATGAAGTGAGGCAGGCAGAGATTCATCAGACAAGAAATGAAAGTGTGGAAATAGAGTCAGAGAGTTGAGGAAGGTATGGAAAAGTCAATCTTTGACGATGTCAAGAGCTGCACTGAGTCACTCTGTCTCCCAGGGCCATCAAGGCAGCAGATGGCAAAGAGCTAATGAAGCCCGGAAACGGTGCTAACTGCTTCAAAGAACACCTTGCAAATTGCACAACGTCACAGAGGGATGGCCTGCAAAGGGGCTGTGTGTGCACTCAGGTTTGGATGAGGCCTCAAATCAGCCCAAGCTGAGCCTGTTAAAATTTCCATTTGCGAATCTCTGGAGACTTTCTTTTTATAATTTCTTCCCTCAAATAAGAGGTGTTTCACTCTGATCCTCGCTCCACTGTTGTCTTTTTGTTAAAAAAAAAAGAAACAAAAAAACCCCTATAGCTAAATAAGGATGCAGTAAATATAATTAAGCGTAATACTGATAATCTTCAATTTACAACCATTTGTTTAGAGACTGTTTGAAGTTGCAATGGTACTGAAAAAAAGGTGACTTAGAACTGATCCTCACACTTACAACATCACAGATCCCTACAATCACATGATCAAAATTTGGATGTTTGGCAATAGCCATGCACTTAAAACAGTTACAGCTTCTTGGGTAGTTGATCATCCTTTGTTACCTTCCCACCAGCTTTTGACAAGCAGTCAATGGAAGGAACCATAGAACAGAACAGAATGGAATGGAGAATAGAATAGAACAGAATAGAAATGGAATGGAATGGAATGGAATATAGAATGGAATGGAATGGAGAATAGAACAGAATGGAATGGAATGGAGAATAGAATAGAACAAAACAGAACAGAATAGAATGGGATGGAATGGAATGGAATGGAATGGAATATAGAATAGAATGGAACGGAATGGAGTGGAATGGAATGGAATATAGAATGGAATGGAATATAGAATGGAATGGAATATAGAATGGAATGGAATGGAATGGAATATAAAATAGAATGGAATGGAATGGAATATAGAATAGAAAGGAATGGAATGGAGAATGGAATGGAATGGAATGGAATGGAATGGAATGGAATGGAATGGAATGGAATGGAATAGAATAGAATAGAATAGAATAGAATAGAATAGAATAGAATAGAATAGAACAGAATAATCACTTTATTGTCACTTTGAATAACAATAATTGGCATACATTAAAATTCGTATAAATTAAAATGAAATTGACAAACATTAAAATGAAATTTCATTGCATACAGCTCTCCAATATACACTACATAACCATGACAGAATACATACAAAATATGCATATACCCACATATATTATATGACACATATATTCACTTAACAATTGCATGATTCAAATTAACTGCAGTGATTCAGTTAACAATAAATTCAGGATACAGAATTGCTGGATATACAGAGCATGAGTGCAACCTTCCTTTGGCTTATCATGCTGTGTGAATTCAATGACTGAAGAGTAATATGTGTTCATCTGAGAACAAGCAATTTATTTACTGGATTTATTTACCATCTAAATTTCAAGGACAAGCAGTGCCAGAATCTTCAGAAGACACTCCTTGATCCCACATCAAAAGTTTTCAGTTTGGGGAAGAGGGAAGAGCTGACATCGCAACAGTACGGCTTGCAATCTCGGGGCTCTGAGATTGCAGCCGATATCTTCGCCCCTGGTCTGTCCAAACGGACCTAAACCATCCCGTAAAGATGGTGATAGCGAAGGGTACATCCTGTGGATCCCAGGGACACTGCAAAGTCCCTGGATGATTCAGGAGAAGTCCCTTTTGCTGGCAGCGGAGAGGCAGCTCCAAAGCTGCTGAAGTTGGGACAGTTCCGGAAGGAAGAGACTGAAAGAGAAAGTGTGTCAGCTGGGTGAGAACTTTTTTTTTTACTAATATTTTGAGATTTGAAAGGACACTCTAAGAATAAGAAGAAATCTGTAAGATTTTTGACAAAATTGAATAAGCGGCGATTTTTAAAGGGAGACGTCAAAGTGAGGCTTGGCTTTTTATTTCTTTACTGGACTTTTATCATGACTTAGCAGTTGTTAACTGGACTGAATTTTCCTTTATATATATTCTTTTTTTTTCTCTTCTCCTTTTTGATTTTTCAATTTTTTAGATTAGAGGCTCCCTTTAGTTATTTTTCTTTATATGTATATATATGTATATACTCTCTTTTTTAAAAAACTTCAATTACGTTTTCCTGGGAAAGGAGGGGGAAAGTGAGAACAAAGAAACATTGTAACACTGCTAACTAGAGGCTTGAAAATATTTTACTTGAAGTTGAGAGAATTGTGAAAGACTCCTTTTCAAGGACATTGCAACTTGATAAGATAGAGGGAAGAGCACGGGAGAGTGTTATTAGAGGTGTTCTTCTGGACTTCTATCAACAATTAAACACTTGAAGCTTGGCTTTGAAGTTTGTGGAGAAGAGAGTCATAATAAGAGCCTTGGATAATTAAATAAAGTGCAGTGTGTTTTCTTTTATTTTCTTTTACTTGTGTTACCCCTCCTTACCAGCTCTACTATAAACTTTTATTTTTGCAATATTTTTATGTTCGCTTTTTATTTTAAAGGGAAAGCCTCAGAATTTTTCCTTTTTCTTTTTTTATTGGGATTTTTGCTTCTTCCATCCATGTTTTTGGTTATTTTTATGGTTTCTTTTTATTATTGAGATTTTCCAATTGGATTAAGGTATGAAAAACCTTCTTTTATTCTTTTTTTATTAATATTGGGCTTTTTTCTTCTTCTTATTTTTATCCTTTATTTTGGATTACAATTGTCTATTTCATAATTGGATTAAGGTTCAGAAGAACCTGAAGAATTTTTTCTTTTCTTTCTTTTTTTACTATTATTGGGCTTTTTTGTTCTCTACTATTTTTATTTCCCACTTTGGATTATAATTGGCTACCTTACTAATTGGATTAAGGTCTAAAAAAATTTGAAGAAAATGAGCAGGAAACTCATACCTTCTGGTGCCTCAACTTCTACTTCTGCTTGCCCACCATCTGGAGGACAATGTTTAATTCAGACAATGTTAAAGCAAGATAAAGAACAAGAAAAAGTGACTTTAAAGATGATTATGCAAGGAATCTAAGATCTCAAGACAAAATCAGAAACCATTGAAAAGAGAACAGAGAATATTGAACAAAGAATAGAGAACATTGAACAAAGAACAGGGAAGACTGATGAAAAAATTGAAAATATCCAACAAATGATGGCGAAGTATGATGAGAGATTCCAAAAAATTGAAGAAGATAAACAAAGAGAGAAGAAGATTGGAAACATTGACAGCAGAGTAACAGTGGTTGAACAAGATAAAAGTGGGATGCTGAAGTGGGAGATGGACAGGTCAGAATTCTATCACAGATTTCAAAATATAGAGGAAGAAAAAGGACAAAACTTAGCTGTGATAATGATACAAATTCTGGCTGAAGCCTTGGAAATAAAAGAGGAAAAGATGATGGACAGAGTAGATGAAGTATACAGAGTCTTTACAAGATATGCGATGAGAAACAACTTACCAAGAGAAGTTCACATCAGATGTACAAAAAAATCCATGAAAACACAAATATTACAAGTGGCAAAAGAGAAGATGTTGAAATACAAAGGCAAGGAGATTGTGGTTTTAAAACAAATACCTATAAGAGTGAGAGAGAAGAGAAGAGAATATCGATTCCTGACTAAAATGTTATTGAAAAAGGAGGTGAAATATAGATGGCTGATTCCAGAAGGTTTAATGTTTATATGGCAAGAACAGAGACACAGAATTGATTCAATTGAGAAAGCAGAACTTTTCTATGCAGAATTTTTTGGAAGGAGAGAGGAAGAAGCAGAAAAAGAGGTCTCATTAATTGAACTCCAAGAGGAACAAATGGATATTGAAAAAGAAGAAGGCACAGTAGGTGGACAGGTGGAGATCAAAGAACAATGTGAACCAAGATCTACGAGAGCTGCCAAACCTAATTACAAAATATAATCATGGAAGAGAAAAAACTGATTACAATGAATATAAATTGATTTAATTCAGCTGTTAAAAGAAGGAAAATTTTTCATAAATTAGAGAAATTAAAATTTGATATAATTTGTTTACAAGAAGTACATATCAAAAAACAATATGAACAATTGTTGGTATAGCCAAAATTAGGGAAAATATTTACTTCTTTGACTCAATGTAAGAAAAGAGGAGTGGTTTTATACATTAAAAAGACTATCCCAGCAAAATTGATTCATACCGATGAAGATGGAAGAGTATTAATGATGGAAATAATGGATAATAATATGAAAACACTCCTGATTGCAATTTATGCTCCGAATGATAAACAAGAGAATTCTATAAAAAATTACACATGAAAATAATTGGACTGGACTATGTCAATATAGTTATGATGGGAGATTTTAATGGAATTGTAGACAATAAACTGGACTATACAGCAACAGTAACAAAGCAAACAGAAAGACTCTCTCTAAATCCTTTTTTAAAATGATAGATGAATTAAATTTAAAAGATATATGGAGAGAAAGAAATGCTAAAACCAAACAATATACTTTTTATTCAAATAGACATTTATCATGGTCCAGATTAGATATGATTTGGATCTCAACAGAACTAATATCCAACATTCAAGAAACAAACATTGAAACAAGTACTTGGGCAGACCATAATCCAATGACAATTAAATGGAAAGGACAAAAAAAAGATCGAGATGGATGCTAAATAATACTATTTTAAAGGAAAAAGATTTTACACAATGGATGGAGAAAGAATTGGCCTTTTTCTTTAGAGAAAATAAAAAAAGAAGATACTTCAATTCAGAATGTCTGGGACACAATGAAGGCATACGCTAGAGGCTTGATAATAGACTATATAAGAAAAAAGAATATCAGGAAAAGGCAAGCCACTAAAGTTTTAGAAGATGAGTATAAAAGACTTGAAGAAAACACCACAGAAAAAAAGACATTAAACTAACATTGGACATAATCAAACATAAAATGGGTCAAATAGAGAAAGAAGAATTGGCACAGAAAATTAGAAGTGCTAAACAGAACTATTTTGAAAATGCAAATAAACCAGGTAGATGGTTAGCATACAAATTGAGAAAGGAGAAAGAATCAAGGAAAATATCACAGTTAATAGATGATCAAGGCCAAGTTTGCTATGGTAATAAAGAGAAAAAGGAAATTATTCAAGACTTCTATGGGCAACTATATAAGCAAGAGAATATTGATGAGGAAAAAGTCAAACAGTATCTACAGAATGCTAATCTACCTAAGATACCTAAAGAGACTGAAAATTTTTTAGAAAGTAATATAACAATGATGGAATTAACTGAAGCACTTAAGAAGCAAAACAATGGGAAAGCACCAGGTCCAGATGGGTTTCTGGCAGAATTTTATAAAACACTACAAGAATCATTGAGCATTCCATTGCTAGAAGTCATGAATGAAGCTATGTTAAAGAAGATGATACCTAAAACATGGTCAGAAACTTATATTACACTTATTCCAAAAGAAGAGGCTGATCATTGCAAATTAAGTATTATAGATCTGTTTCTTTACTAAACGCAGACTATAAAATCTTTGCTTCAATTTTGGCAGAAAGACTTAAAAAATATCTAAAACCTTTATTCATCCAGATCAAAATGGATTTCTGCCAAAGAGACAAATCAAAGACAATATGAGAATAATCCTGGACACTTTGGAATATTATAAGGCACGTCCTGAAAAGCAAATGGCTTTGATATTCCTAGATGCCCGAAAGGCATTTGATAATGTGAACTGGAGATTTATGTTACTACTACTGGAACAGATGGGTTTTGCCAGAAAATTTATCCAAGCAATAGAAGACATATACCATAAGCAAGTGGCAAAGGTAATGATAGAGGGAGAATTCACAGATTCTATTAACATAAGAAAAGGTACAAGACAAGGATGCCCTCTATCACCTTTGCTATTTGTATTGACTTTGGAAGTGTTGAATAGAAATATTAGAGATGATAAAAGCATAAAAGGAATGAAAATTAAAAAGGAAGAATTTAAATTGCAAGCCTTTGCGGATGATCTGGCCTTTATTTTGGAAGACCCTTTAGAAACAGCTATAAAATTATTGGAAAAGATAGAGACATATGGTGAGGTGGCTGGTTTGAAAATAAATAAAGATAAAACAAAGATTTTGACAAAGAATATGTTACTAAGATAAAGAGAAGAACTGGCAGACCTATTGAAAATTCAAGTCATGAACAAGGTCAAGTGATGAAGATTTTAAAACAGGGATTTTATGATAAATTGACTGATTTAGATAAGATTTTGACAGGTACTGATGAAAAGGTGATTAAAAAATTATACGGTTATTTACTGGAAATTAAACTAGAGGAAGAACAACTTAAAGAAACTATGATTGCTTGGGGGAAGAATTTTGGATATGGGATTGATTTAGAGAAATGGCAAAAATTGTGGTCTCAGAATTATAAAATGACAATGTCAATAGCTTATAAAAAAAATTTGTATAAGATGTTTTACAGGTGGCACTTTCCCCCGACAAGAATAGCAAGAATGTTCAAGAATAAATCTGAAAAATGCTGGAAATGTCATCAGATACCTGGCTCATATTACCATATGTGGTAGACTTGCGAGGATGCTAGAAAATACTGGACTAAAATTCGCATGTGGTTGGAAAAAATGACAAAGACACATATAGACTTGAAACCAGAGATCTTTTTATTGGGAATCTTACCTGATATATATAGTAAAGATTTGAAATACCTGATTGTAAATGTATTAACAGCAGCTAGGATTGTATTTGCTAAAAACTGGAAAAATGGGAAGATACCATTGCCGGAAGAAATTATTAAGAGAGAACAAGAGAGAACATTAAATTAGAGAACAAGAGGATAAACAATTCTATAAAATTTGGGACCTTTTCTATCAATGATTGGATGATAAAATACAATAATAGAATATTTAGAATTTTAGATAATAATGAATATATAAAGAGATTTTTTTCCTTTTTTATTTGATACCATATTTATAAAATATTTTCAGGATAGATTTGGTATGATTATATGATTTGTTATAAAATAAACTAAGTAAATTATAGTTATCTCGCAAAGTATGAATGAATAAAATCATAGTCAAATGATCGTCTATTAGTGATACTAGGGTTTATAATTTCTGATTGATAATATGAGTTATTATGTAATGTAACTGTAATTGAGACTACGAAATGGATGCACAAAAATTGGTAAAGCAACCGACACACTGTTTGTATATTTATGAAAGAAAGCTGGATATTTTTATGTTTTTATGTTTTGTTTGTTTTGTTTGTCTTTAAAAACTAATAAAATTGTTTTCAAAAAAAAAATAGTTTTCAGTTTGGCACCTAGCACAGCAGGGAAGGGCTCTTTTGCAGGGGCCAAAGAGACAGCAGAACTTGGAATGTCTGATGGTAAGAAAGAAGTCAATGACGTTCCCTCCCTAGCAGTTCATCAACAATATCTGTAGTTATGCAGATAGTTGCTTCACTCTGGCAAGATTCCAGGGATGGGATTCAAATTTCTTAACACTTGGTTCTGTGGTTGTGGCCTAATTTGTGGGTGTGGCCTGGTGGTCATGTGACTGGGTGGGCGTGGTTTGTGTGTAAATATTGTAAATATTTATGTAAATATTGTGGTTTTTATAAAAAAAAGAGCAACTTTTACCCAAAATCAGGCAAAGCAGGCAGGCAGATTGAGTTGCTCGCAGAATCACAGAGTCACTCACAGATCTACCTTTCTGCAATCTGCTACCTGCACTGAAAAATAGAAGCTTCAGTCCTAAGAAAGGTTCAGTTCTGCTCTCAGGCCACTTCTCTCCCCTGCCCCAATCTCCTGAATACCACCCTGACTGGGCCTCAGGGAAGTCTCCTGGGCAAAGGCAAAGCATACAAAAGCGATTTAGATTAGCTAGAAAGCAGGAAATCCAACAATTTCCTGCTTTCTACTTAATCTAAATCACCTGGCACAACTGATACTCAGAACAGCTGATTGTCAGGAGGTGGGGGAAATAGCAACTTACCAAAAATTAGATGAAGGCACAAGGCAGGCAAGTTGGATGGCGTGTATGCCAGGTAACTAGTGACTGGGCAGGAAGGGGCGGGGAGGGAGGGGCGGAGCCAATTAGAGGCACAATTTGCCAGTTCTCCGAACTGCGCAGAATTGTAACAACCAGTTCTATAGAACTGGTCTGATCAGGTAGAATCCCACCCCTGAAATATTCTGTAGAACTGGTCTGATCAGGTAGAATCCCACCCCTGAAATATTCTGTCTGTAGGTGAAAAATAAAACACATGTCACTCTTGGTCTTTTGAGGGGAGGGGGAAGTTGATATTATATAAACTTACAATAAAGTAAGATTAGTTCATTTGAGTATGCTTATTACCCTGGAAGGCTGACTTCAATCTTGCAAGACTGAAAGTTTTTTTTTCTCTCCTGCTCTCTTTTCATTCTCCGGAAAACTAGAGAAGGTGTGATGGAATGTGGTGAGGAGGTGGATCTCCAGGAGGGTGGGAGTGCATTTCAGATGAGTAAGAGGTAACTAAGTCCAGTTGTTATGTGTGAGACAAAAAAAAGGTGAAGATAGTCTCTCCCTAATAGTTCACAGCGTATACAGCAAATGCAGATAGTCAAGTGCTCAGTGTGGCAATATTTACCTATAGGTGTGAAACAAAAAGGAGCTCATCTTGTCCATATGTCATTTTTTTGTTTGTTTCCAGACTGACAGAAGGTCCCTTCTAAAACATTTCTATGCTTTTTCTCCACCTGCAAACTGAGCTTTCCCCCCACTTAAAAGACTGGGATGACCACAAATGTTGCCTACGGTCTAAGAATCATGGTGGTGCAGTGGTCAGAATGTAGTATTGCATTTCTATCATGAGCGGCTCAAGGTTGACTCAGCCTTCCATCCTTCTGAGGTTGGTAAAATGAGGATCCGGATTACCGGGGGCAATACGTTGACTCTGCTGACTCTAAAATTGGATACCACTCATCACCATGCTTAGCAACTGAAAATCTGCTCCCTAATGTAGCTATAAGTCAAGGACTACCAGTAATGCAACTGTGTAAATTGAGCCACCACATAGAGACCTGATTCTGACAGCAAGGTTAATTTCAGCTCCTTGGCATATGCATAATTACTATTTTATATTCTAAAACTTTCAGCAATAATCTTGATAATATGTCCTTTTTTTCTGGATGTTATTTCAGGGAGGAAAAATCATACTTAGCTTGACGTTACTTTTCTGGAGGTAAAGACCTATTAACTGATATCTCTGCTTCAGCTGCCTTGCATATTTGAAGTAGCCATATTATTATTTCTCCATCCATTTTTTGCTTTTCAAATCCTCTCTAATCTCAGTGGATCTTCCCTAGACCATCCAATTTATTGCATTTGGTTTAACTACCTGAACTTAATCTTGACACCCTGGAAACAGGTGGTGGTGGCATTTTGTAGTCTTTGCTTTGAAAGCCTGAACAGCTGATTGGGGAGGGGGGAAGCACGAGAGAGGGAGACCTTTAAAATTAAATCAACCACCGAAGCTCAGTCACTGGAATGCTTGAATACTAACACTGTTTTGCTGTATACTGATTTTTTAATTCATTGCTTTTGAGTTTATCTCTGTATTACCGAAAATTTTAGATGCATTTTTGATTTGCATTTTATATTATCATTTTATAATAAGCTGCTCTGTGAAAACTTGTTTTTGAAAAGGGAGGATACATTTCTTTTTAAACAAATAAGTTAGACGTAGATATACCATTGAAATAATGCCAATCAAATTGGGAAGATATTATTCTTTAGTTGTACTGACGTTTATAACCTCCAGTTCGGTTTCCTGAATTTCAAAGAACAAAAATTGGTGGAAAACAAAGCTATCTTTTAATCGTGTCTAATTTTGTTCATTCTTCCCTCAAATATTTAGTTTTGGTTCTATAAAAATCTCTTTATGTAAATATTAAACCTATTAATATAAAACAAGCCAGTGGGTTAGAGTTTTCTTTCATACAAATGCAGGTACAGGTAATCCTTACATCTGGTTACTCAGTGACTATTTGAATTTACAGCCTACTTAACAAAGGACTTACAACCTGGATCTGAAGTTCTGACTGTTGCCCCACCCCTCACCCCTGTTGTTATGCAACTCAGCAATGTGGTCATTTGCAGTATCCCACAATATCATGACTGCATTTTATGATGTCTTTGCAAAACCACACCATGGCAGATAATAACTATGGCATTTGCTTACTAATCATGATGTTGGTTTTTATGACTGCATCTAAAAATATGAGTGACTCATTTTATGACTGTTACTTTATGATTTATGGCCATAATGGGTAGGTTCTATTATGTCTCTGGAGGTTCTAAAATATCCAAGTCATAGTTGTCCCAAAGGTGCTTTTTCAACTGAACTTTCCTTGTTTTCCCTAGAAAATGTCTTCAAGGAATAGCAATAGCACTTAGACTTATATGCTACTTTACAATGTTTTATTGCCCTCTCGATGCGGTTTACAGAGTCAGCCTATTGCCCCCAACAATTAGAGTCCTCATTTCACCCACCTCGGAAGGATGGAAGGCTGAGTCAACCTTGAGCCTGGTGGGATTTGAACTGCCAAATTACCAAATTTCAGGCAGCCGATAGTCAGCAGAAATGGTCTGCAGTACATCACTCTAACCACTGCGCCACTGAAAAAAAGCACCTTTGGGACAGTTCTATTATGATTTTAACTTGCAGACTAGCTATACTAGAATACTACACAACAGTGGTGAGATTCAAAATTTTTGACTACCGATTCTGTGGGCGTGACTTGGTGGGCGTGGCAGGGGAAGAATACTGTAAAATCTCCAGTCAGAGGTAGGATTTGCCAGTTCTCCAACTACTCAAAATTTCCACTACTGGTTCTCCCGAACTTGTTAGAACCTGCTGAATACCATCTCTGCTACACAAGCAAAGACCTATTAATCATAGTGGGACCAATCCATTATCCTCCACTTAGAGACAAACAACCTACTCTCTAATAAACAATTTGGTTTCAGAAAAAAACTATCTGTAATCTGCAACTCTTACACTGCAAAAACATATGGACTAGACAACTCGATCAGGGCAAAACAATAGACACAATCGACATAGACTTCTGTAAAGCCTTTGATTCAGTGATACATGACAAACTACTCCTAAAACTAACGTCTTATGGTATCTCTGGACAACTGCATAACTATATAGAAGCATTCCTGTCAAACAGACAACAAATGGTCAAAATTGGGAGCGTCCTATCAAATTCTGTACCTGTCCATAGTGGTGTCCCCCCAGTGGTGTTCTAGGACCAAACTCTTTTCATACTCTACATAAATGACCTCTATGATCATATCAAGAACAACTGTGTTCTCTTCGCTGATGATGTAAAGCTGTTCAATACCACAGACAATACTGCTACCCTTCAAAAAGATCTTGACTATGTATCAGAATGGCCAAACAAAGGGCAACTTCAAATCTCAACAAATAAATGCTCTGTCTTACATATTGGCAAAAAAAAATCATAAAATAAAAGACAAGCTGAATAGTCAAGACCTTGTTGATAACCCAAGCTCTGTAAAGGACCTTGGAATATTCATCTCTAATGATCTAAGTGCTAGAGCCCACTGTCACTACATAGCCAAAAAGGCATTAAGAGTTATTAACCTAATCCTACGTAGCTTTTTCTCTGGTAATATCACACTACTAACTAGAGTATACAAAACATTTGCTAGACCAATACTCGAATAGAGATGATCAGTCTGGAACCCACATTATGTATCTGATATTAGCACAGTTGAGAAAGTCCAGAAATATTTCACAAGAAGAGTTCTCCACTCCTCTACTCATTGTAGAATATCTTATGCCACCAGATTTGAAATTTTAGACCTAGAAAACCTTGAATTATGCCATCTTCGGTCTGATCTAAGTATGGTATATATAATCAGACATTGCAATAACTTAGCTGTCAATGAATACTTCAGCTTCAACCATAACAACACAAGAGCACACAATAGATACAAACTCAAGGTTAACCACACCAAACATGATTGCAGGAAATATGACTTCAGCAACAGAGTGGTCAGTGTCTGGAATACTCTAGCTGACTCTGTGGTTTCTTCCCCAAACCCCAAATACTTTAATCTTAGACTGTCTACTATTGACCTCATCCCTTTCCTAAGAGGTCTGTAGGGGGTGTACATAAGCGCACCAACACGCCTACCATCCCTGTCCTATTGTTCCTTTTATTTTTCTTATATGTACCTGTTGTGGCTCCGATTCCCAAGCCTGTACTGTCAGAGGAAGAGGACTTGGAAGATGAGGAGGAGGAACTGGGAATGCCTTCCTCCCCAGGACCTTCCTCTCTGGCAATGCCTTCCTCCCTGGTAATGCCTCAGGTTCCATCAGACAACCGAGAGGAACAGCCTGAGATTAATTAGGAGGAAGGCATATCGGAGCAGCCCCTGACAGGGAGCCAAGAGGAAGAATGTTGGCTTGATCCTAGGCAGCGTCGTAGGGAGAAACATGAGCAGCAACGTAGGAGGCGTGGGAGGGGCAGAGAGTGAGCTGAGTCATTGAGCCACACCCCACAGGGGATAAAAGTGGGTGTGTTGTCGGCTGGAACTTTCTACGGGACAAAGTTTGATCTTACTTCAGGTTTTTCTTTGTGAATGATTTTTGTGGCCTTGTAATTTTCTGTAAGTAGCTTTTTACTTGTTTTCAGTTCAGACTTGGCAGGCAGAGTGTGTTGGAATGCCAAGTACGTTATCAGTTCCAAAGAATTAACTCTGTGAAGTCCGAGCCAGCTTGCCTGCCTGTGTTTGTGTGAGTTTGTACTCTTTCATCTTTTCGGAAAGAGGAAAGGCAAGACAGAACATTTTTGTCCCGTATCTGACTTAAACCATCTTTTACCTAAGATGGACCAGCAGCAGCAGTTTCAACAATAGCTGCAAGTTGAAAATCAAACTCTACAATAGCAAGTGGCCCAATTAACAGCCCAACTTGCTTTGCTGCAGGCTCATGCAGCTCCTCCTCCTCCTCCCCATTGGAAATGCCCGCTGGCTGTGCCAGATAAGTTTTCTAGGCAGCCTGAGATGTTCCCAGCTTTCATGGGACAGTGCCAGTTATTTATGGCTATGAGGCCAGAGGATTTCCCAGATGACCAGGCTCGGATGGGGTTTGTGATAAGCCTCCTTTCTGGCTCGGCCGCCAGATGGGCCACACCTTTGTTGCTTAAGAACAGCCCATTATTAACTGATTACCAGGGTTTTTGGCAACACATGCGCCACATGTATGAAGACCCCATATGAGTGCAGATGGCAGCCAGGTGTCTTAAGGATCTTCAACAAGGGAAGTGCCCCCTGCAAGAATTTATTCCAAATTTCAGCTTTTATGCCTGGACTCCAACTGGAATGATGCAGCGTTAATGGACACCTTCCAGGATGGCCTGTCAGAT
Organism: Pseudonaja textilis; assembly: GCF_900518735.1. The sequence goes on from NW_020769353.1 coordinate 7,700,077, forward strand.
GAGCTGCAGGACGAGTTAGTTCGAGTGGAAGCGGCCCTGACCCTCGATGCTTTGCTGGTGCAATGCTTGCTCATCAATGCACGTCTCCATTGGTGAAAGAACCGTCGCACCATCCAGGAGCCTCCATCCGCATCTGTACTGCAGCGCCCTGTGCTAACAGTGCCCCGGGTCACCCAACGTGTCATGGACATGGCTGAGGAACCAATGGAGTTAGGAGCAGTCAGACCTCACCTGATGGCTCAGGAGCAAACGCGGAGATGCCAAGGGGGTTTGTGCTTGTATTGTGGGGGGGCAGGACATTTCGCTATTTCTTGTCCTCTAAAGCGAAGTGGGGCACTCAAGCCTATGCCTGAATTTCGGCGTAATCAGTCGGGAAACCAGGCAGGCCCTATCTGGGGGGAAACCCTAAGCCAGGCATGTATCAAACACCCACCTGAATTAGCGGAGGTTGACTCTGGGCCCCCTCGGCATCTGATTTTGGACACTCGGGTTTTCTTGGCTAACCAGTCGAAAGGGATTCCAGCGAATGCGCTGGTGGACTCAGGGGCCATGACTAACTTTATGGACCAGGCCTTTGTGGCCCATTTTGATGTTCCCTTGGTTCTGGTAGAACCTCCGATGAGGGTCAAGATTATTGATGGGCGGGAACTTATTGCAGAACCCATTAAATTCACCACCCAGCCTTTGCGCCTAGTCGTTGGAGAACATGAGGAGGCGATTTGCTTTTATGTCACTGCAGACCTCCATTTCCCATTAGTCCTCAGCATGGCTTGGCTTAGGATTCATGATTCTCAGGTGGCATGGTCACGGAACACCATTTCTTTTCAGAATCTGCAGTGCGTGGACCACTTCCGCCACACCTGTGCTGGCCAGGACATCACTGCCTCTGCCATCTCCATACCTCCTGAATTGATGGACTTCACAGATGTGTTCAGTGAGAAGGAGACGGACCGGTTACCCCTGCATCGCCCCTATGATTGCCCAGTGGACCTTCTACCCAATGTACCACTGCCAAAGGGACATTTGTACTCCATGTCCGAGCCCAAGCTGGCCGCACTATGGGACTTTTTGGACAAAAACATGGCCTAAGGGTTCATCCAGACTTCATCGTCCCCTCTCTCAGACCCAGTCCTCTTTGTCAAGAAGAAGACGGGAGACTTATGCTTGTGCTGTGATTACCGCCGGCTAAATGCCATCACGGTGCAGAATAGCTACCCCTTGCCGCTCATTCCGGAGTTGTTGGAGAGGTTGTGGGAGACCACTATCTTCACCAAGCTTGATCTTTGAGGGGCCTACAACCTGGTGCAGATGCGAGAGGGGGACAAATGGAAGATGGCATTTGGCACCGGATACGGCCATTTTGAGTACACTGTGATGCTGTTTGGGTTGACCAACGCCCCCGCAGTCTTCCAGCACCTGATGAATGACGTGTTTCAGGATATGTTAGATCGGTTCGTGGTGGTGCACCTGGACGATATTCTGATCTACTCTGGGTCCAGGGACAGCCACCTTCAACACGTTCGTCTGGTATTGCAACACCTTCGGGAGCACCAACTTTATGTGAAGCTGGAGAAATGTTTCTTTTTCCAGACTTCCATTGAGTTCCTTGGGCACATCATTTCTCCCAAAGGCATCGCCATGGACCCACGTAAGGTGGAGGCCTTATGTAGTTGGGAACCCCCTCGGGGCATGAAGGACGTCCAATGCCTATTGGGGTTCGCTAACTATTACCAGACCTTCATCCCAGGTTTTGCCAAGTTGATGGGTCCAACAACTCAGCTCCTTCAAAAGAAGGTCTTGTTCCAGTGGGCCCCCCCGCAGCAACAGGCTTTTGAGGCCCTCAAGAATGCCTTCATCGCAGAACCTGTCTTGAGGCACCCTGATCCGCATCATCCTTTTGTAGTGGAGATGGATACGTCCATCGTGGCTATTGGGGTGAGGCTGTTGCAAGCCCTGGTGGATGCACTTATTATACCCGGAAACTCACTCCTTCCAAACGCATTTACATCATCTGGGAAAAAGAGTTGCTGACTATCAAAGCTGCATTTGAGGCTTCACAACATCATCTCGAGGGGGCCTGACACAAGGTGGAGGTCTGGACAGACCATCAGAATTGAGTACATTTGTCAATGGCGAGAAAGTTGAACCAGCAGCAGATCCGGTGGTTATTGTTTTTTGCTCGGTTCAATTTTTCTGTGACCTATATCCCCAGTGGTCACAATCGGAGGGTGGATGCCCTGTCCCGCAAACCTGAGTATCTTTGCCCCAAGGATCCCCTTCCTCCACAGACAGTGCTGCCAGCAGAATCCTTGGCCACAGTCCAGGAACCAGTGGACTTGCGGACTCAGGTGTGAGAGGTGCAGTGCCTAGACCCTTGGTTGCAGCAGGGGAGATTGGACCTGAATCCCCATGGACTTTGGAGGAGGTCTTACTCAAGCATCGGGGCCAGTTATACGTACCCAACGGGGCCACTTTGAGCCCTTATTATGACTCAGTGTCACAACAACCCTGCAGCTGGCCATTTGGGGTTTTTTAAGACCCTCCATCTTGTAACACAGACTTTTGGTGGCCTCAAGTATGGCATGATGTCCACACTTATGTCACATCCTGTGTACCATGCAGGCAAGTGAAAGCCATGACGGGTGCACCTCCTGTTCTCCTCCAACCTCTGCCGACTCCAGAAAGACCATGGGGAGCGATTTCCATGGACTTCTTGGCTCATTTACCATCATCCTCAGGATTTACAACTGTGCGTGTGGTGGTCAACATATTGACAAAAATGGCCCATTTCATTCCATGTTGTAAGTTGCCATCAGCCCGTACAACTGTCTGTTTGTTCTTGCAGCATGTTTTTTGTCTCCATGGTCTGCCAGACAGGGTAGTTTCTGACCGCGGTGTACAATTTACAGGCCAATTTTGGAAAAGCCTGATGACTGCGTTACAGGTGCAGGTGTGTTTGTCGTTGGCGCACCATCCAGAGACTGATGGGGGGGTAGAGAAGGTCATTGGCATTCTCGAGCAATATTTGTGTTGTTTTGGAAACCAACGGCAGAACAACTGGGCTGATTATCTCCCTCTGGCAGAGTTTGCATTCAAGAACTCCCAGCACACCTCCACCCAAATGACACCATTTTATGCTAATGTGGGGTACCATCCACGGTTCTTTCCGTTGACATTATTCCCGTGTTACCGAGGAATTCCTTTCAGAACTACACTCAGTTCAGCAGTTAGTTCGGCAGCAACTGATACAGGCCAAGGAAGATTACAAGCAGTTCACAGATCGCTCTCGACGGGCAATGCCTCCGCTGGCTGTAGGAGACCGTGTGTGGTGGTCCACAAAACATCTTCAGGTCGACCTCCCGATAAAGAAGCTGGACCATCGGTTCATCAGCCCATTTCCCATCAAGGCAGTCATCAACCCCCTAGCCTATCGACTGAGTCTACCATGCTCCATGCAAATTCATCCAGTCTTCCACCGTTCCCTTGTGGTCCCTGATGCCTCTTCATGTGATCTCCAACATCCCACAGCTGATGATCCATCACCTGTGCCAGGTGATGATGCAGTAGATGGCAATGTGGCCAGCATTAGGGATTCCCTCTTGCTTAAAGGGCAGTTCCAGTATTTGATCAAGAAGCAGGGGGGTGGGCCAGACCCCCTTTCCTGGGTGGATGCTTCCACGATCCATCTGTATAAGGCCCCAGACCTTATAAGGATGTTCCATGACCATTTCCCCTTGAGACCACATCCTGACTGTCAGACTCGGGGGAAGGGCCCTGCGGTGAGGGATAGTGGCTCCGATACCCGAGCCTGTGCTGTCAGAGGAAGAGGACTTGGAAGATGAGGAGGAGGAACTGGGAATGCCTTCCTCCCCAGGACCTTCCTCTCTGGCAATGCCTTCCTCCCTGATAATGCCTCAGGTTTCATCAGACAGCCGAGAGGAACAGCCTGAGATTAATCAGGAGGAAGGCATATCGGAGCAGCCCCTGACAGGGAGTCAAGAGGAAGAATGTTGGCTTGATCCTAGGCAGCATCGTAGGGAGAAATGTGAGCAGCAACGTAGGAGGCGTGGGAGGGTCAGAGAGTGAGCTGAGTCATTGAGCCACACCCCACAGGGGATAAAAGTGGGTGTGTTGTCGGCTGGAACTTTATACGGGACAAAGTTTAATCTTACTTCAGGTTTTTCTTTGTGAATGATTTTTGTGGCCTTGTAATTTTCTGTAAGTAGCTTTTTACTTGTTATCAGTTCGGACTTGGCAGGCAGAGTGTGTTGGAATGCCAAGGACGTTATCAGTTCCAAAGTATTAACTCTGTGAAGTTCGAGCCAGCTTGCCTGCCTGTGTTTGTGTGAATTTGTACTCTTTCATCTTTTAAGAAGAAAGGTGAGACAGAACATGTACCCATTTCATGTGTTCATAATTATGTATATGTTTATACCTATTATCTTGTAAATGATTGACAAATCAAAATAAATAAAAATTTAAAAAATCTGCTACCTACCAGTACAACAGAGCTTCATGATTAACTGTATCATGGGCACTGTAGTTTTAATGCTGCATGAATGCTATATCCTTATTCTTTTTCTTTCATTATGAGGGGCAAATAACATGGGTTTTGTTGTTCATTAACTAACATAGTTACCTTGTATTTTAACTTGATTTATTTTCTCTCTTTTAAAATGATGTTCAGATTTATTAGCTTTTAACATTCCTAAATGGATAAACAAGCTGGAGGCTAGCTCCAAATAAGAAAAGTTTCTTAGTAGAACCTGAGGTCTGGTTTATCTCTTTTGTGAACTGTAAACAACCTTTTTCCTTACAATTATGCCCCTTCTGACATCACATCTCATTTTAATGAACATGTGTGATATTATGGGATGCAAATATGTAACATGTTTGACTTCATGTAACAGATTTCCTATGCAAAGGGAAGGTTATTTTTATTCTGTCCAATCAACTTTCCTCTTGCATTTTCTTGGTTGTGTTAATTTTAAAAGGAGGGAGGAAAACATCGAGGTCCTCTCTCCCTTTTTCCTAGAGAAGCCCACTTTATCAGGGTACCCTAATAAACTGCTTTTAAATGATCTTCCAACTCGGTTCTTTATTGGGAAGGTAAACTGAGGCAGAACCTAGAGCCATATTTGGTTTTTACTATGCACACAAAAAATTCAAGATCTCCTGTTGCAAGAATCTGTAAAATTACATGAGAGAGCCAGATAACCATACAAGTTTAAGATACCAAGAACAAAGCTGATTTAGTGCAAAACTATTAAAATATTACCAGCCTGCAAATATCTAGAAACTACAAAGCAGTGGCCTGTTTTGAATGGGTCAGTTCTCCCTGATAAGTTAAAAGAGGCAGTGTCTCTTCCTCCACTCAAATTGCTTCTCCCAAATGAGGCCATATAAACGTCTAGTTTTAAAAGTAGTTTCCATACTTCACTGTAAGGAAGTTTAAAATCGTCTTTCACCTTTTCTACCAAGTTCACAGACCAAGACCAAATGTACAATTTATCAAAGGAAAAGTATATTAATGGCAACCTCGGGTGGTTTTGCTTAACATGCAGAATTTTCCCCAACAATTCTGAAACGTACAGGCCTCAGAAGGCTTTCCTTTTTTAAGTTCTCTTCACCTTTCAGATCAGTTCCAATCTTCTTTTTAAAAAAATTTATTGCAAGCCTTAAGTTACAAGTTATGTTTTACCAGTCTTTTGGCATTTCTATCCCCCAGAAGGGCGCCCTGAAGATTTAATGGCTGGGCAGGTGTAGGCATGAGTATCACCTTTCTCACTTGAGCTGCTATTGTTTCTGCTTTAGCTAACCGCTAAGATTTCTGGCTTTGGGATTTGATCAGTCTTCTTGTCAAGTCAGCAATCTTCTCGTAGAGCTAATATTGTGGGAGACATTTTATTTGCAGATAAAACCTGTCGAAATATCTTTTAGAACAGAGGTCAAGGGATCCTAAGCTTGTAATGGCTAAGGGGTATGAGCCAGGACTCTTATGCATTCAATAGCTGGGTTTATCGTCTTCCTAGCTTGTAATAGGAAGCATTTTATAGTAGATGCTAAAAAGGCTATCTAGGCACAGTTTTGCAACGTGGATGTTTAGAAAACAGCTGAAGGCATACTTGTTTGCCCTGCATCCCTAATGATCTTATCAAAGTCCTATTGAATATTGATGTCATTTTTACATTTTTAATAATAAAGTTAACTAATGTTTTAATTGCAGGAAGTTCTGCTAAGCATCAAAAACTAATAGCGTGCATACAAATAAATTGTTGTTGTTAGTTGCAAAGTCATGTCTGACCCATCACGACCCCATGGAAAACATTCATCCAGCCCTTCCTGTCCTCTACCATCCTCTGGAGTCCATTTAAACTCATGCCAACTGCTTCAGTGACTCCATCCAGCCACTTCATTCTCTGCTGTCCCCTTCTTCCTTTGCCCTCAATCGTTCCCAGCATTAGGCTCTTCTCCAGGGAGTCCTTCCTTCTCATTAGGTGGCCAAAGTATTTGAATTTCATCTTCAGGATCTGGCCTTCTAAAGAGCAGTCAGAGTTGATCTCCTCTAGGACTGACCAGTTGGATGACCTTGCAGTCCAAGGGACTCGCAGGTGTCTTCTCCAGCAACAGAGTTCATAGGCCTCAATTCTTTAGCACTCAGCTTTCCTTATGGTCCAACTTTCACAGCCATACATTGCAACTGGGAAATCCATAGCCTTGACTATGTGCACTTTTGCTGGCGGGGTGCTTACATATAAATAAATCTCATTAAACCCAGTAACATTCTGTTTTTGTCTTCTGCTAAATGCATTGTAGAATTTAGGGCTGTCTGCAAGGTGAGGTCAAAAAAGTCAAAAAAGTGGCTATGGTAGTGTGATTGAAGCTCTGCTCATTTTAATGTGCATTGACTGTTTTGTGTGACTCAGAACCTGTTATTATATACACCAAATGCAATCACATAGTTAAGAAAGCAAGATGCAGCCATAACGGAAGGTATTCCAGCAGTTAATTTATACTATACAGGTAGTCCTCTACCTACATTTAATAAAGCCAACAGTAAACAAGCCAACAGTAAACAGTCCAACCAAAGAACCTCCAAGCCACTCCCACCAGCATTGACAAATCAATAACAAATCAAACCAGTAGAATATAAACTAAGAGCAAACCCCATAATCTGCAAGAAAACAATTCAGCTCAGAGAGTACAAAGAACCCCTCATTTCAACCCTGAGCTACAAATATTCTACTTTATTCCTTAAAGAATTTCTGGATACTTTGTAGTACCCAGAAGTTCTTTAATTTTGTAAAGAAAGGCCCCTCCGATGTCAGTATATAGTTGGGAATATATTAGAAAGTGTCTGTTCTAAAGTTATTGTTCAATAAGTGGCATATAATAGCATACAAGTGGTCAACTATTTACAATCACAAATTTTATGTTGCTAAGTGAGACATTTATTAAGTGTGTTTTGTCCCATTTTATGACTTCTTTTCCCACAGTTGTTAAGGGAATCTGGCTTCCCCATTGACTTTGCTTGAGGTTCACAAAAGGTAGATGACTCTAGGACACTGCAACCATCATAAATAATTTTTAAAGGAAGTCTAAAAATGTGAAATAGAATTTAAGAAGAGATTAGATCGCAACATAATGTTTAAGATAGAAATTGATACAAAGATTGTATGGGGATCTTTGGTTGTTCGGGTTTTCTCCTGCGTAAGATTCAAAGTATCTAGGCCACGTTTCGATGAAGTCTCATTCATCATCTTCAGGCTTCTGTCTCCGGCTCTGTGCTTCTCAGAGTAATGTGAGATTGCAGCTGCTTCCTCCTTTTAACTGCCAGTGGGGGTGGGACTTGATTGGGTGGGGGCTTGGCTGTGTTCTGATTGGGTGGGGGTGTGTTCTCATTGGTAGGGGGTTTGGCTGTGTTCTGATTGGTTGGGGGGTTAGCCGTGTTCTGATTGGTTGGAGGCGTGTTCTGTTCAGGTGGGGGCTTGGTTGTGCTCAGGTTAGTCTTAGTTGCTAGGGGATTTGAGCTGGTGAGTTGTGATCTTGCTGTTTGGCTTCTAGTACGTGGTTCTGCTGCATCTTCATAGCGGGTGTCGGTTTGCTTCATGTATGGTCTCCCCAAAATACACAAAGAAGGAACCCCACTCAGACCAATAGTCAGCTCCATAGGCTCACCTCTACAAAACCTGGCCAAATTCCTCGCCAAACAACTACAACCCTATGCAGAATCCATCAACTCACACGTAAGAAACTCATTCCAGTTCATCGAGATCATAAAGAAACAAAACTTACAACCTAGCGACCTACTAGTAAGCTTCGATGTCATATCCCTCTTCACCCAAGTGCCAATAAAAGAAGCCTTGACAGCCATCCAAAACAAATACAACCCCCCCAAGCACATCCTAGATCTAACCAACCACTGCCTATCCAATACATACTTCACCTACAATGGACAAAAATACAAACAAATAGAAGGAGCACCCATGGGATCACCCCTCTCACCTGTTATCGCAAACCTCTACATGGAACACTTTGAAACACAAGCTCTAGAAAAATACGACCACAAACCCAAACTCTGGCTCAGATACGTAGATGACACCTTCATAATCTGGCCACATGGGAAAGAAAAACTGAACAACTTCCTCACATACCTCAACAGCCTACACCCCAAAATACAATTCACCATGGAAACAGAAGCCAACAATCAACTTCCCTTCCTAGATGTCTTGGTATACAAAAGATCCAATGGCTCCCTAGGACACACCATCTACCAGAAGAAAACACATACTAACCGCTATCTACATGCACTCTCACACCACCACCCAGCACAGATCAATTCCGTAGCCAAGACACTCATCTCCAGAACAAAATGCTTAGCCGATGAACAACACCAAAAAACCGAACTACACACTCTCACCAACGTACTTACAGCCAATGGATTCCAAAGAAAGAAGATTACCCACCTAATCCAAAAAGAAACCCCAACCAAAATCCAAGACAGAGAACAAGAAAACGGCAAAGCCCTCCTCCCATATATAAAAGGCACTACAGACAAAATTAGCAAGATCCTCCAAAAACACAACATCAAAACAGCATTCTGCACAAACAGAAAAATATCCACCATCCTAAGAAACCCCAAAGACAAAATTGAATTAGAAAACCAAGGAGTATACGAAATCCCCTGCACTGCCTGCCCTACCACATACATTGGACAAACTAACAGAAGAATAAGTGCACGCATTGAAGAACATAAGAACTCAATCAAAAAAGAAGAAACGACCTCTTCCCTGGTCCAACACCTCAAAGCCACAGGACATGAAATTGATTTTAAAAATACCAGAACTATCGCCAAAACCGAACACTTCAACAGCAGAATAATCAGAGAAGCCATAGAGATAGAAAAACGCCCACACAGCATGAACAAACGAGATGACACCTCCCGCCTTCCAGCCATTTGGAAACCCGCCCTCATGAACAGACGAGTACCTAACATGAAGAAGGACACCAGACCCACACCCATGAGAGCCACACAAGATGCCACCACCACACTTCCATATAGAAAACAGACTCCCACCCATTCAGAAAATGAGACACGACCATGGACCAGAAGCTGCACTGCAGCTGCATCACTACCCACTTCAAACCCCTCTGAGCCATACATGAAGCAAACCGACACCCACTATGAAGATGCAGAAGGACCACGAACTCGAAGCCAAACAGCAAGATCACAACTCACCAGCTCAAATCCCCCAGCAACTAAGACTAACCTGAGCACAACCAAGCCCCCACCTGAACAGA